>CM075979.1:88175493-88295493 GCA_038087875.1 Malacoraja senta | reverse complement strand
TGTCAGGGCTCACCGCGGTGAGCCAGATGTGTTTGCAGACAAAGGCCAGATGTGATATTTAGGCAATGGCAAATCATGAGGGATATAGATAGGGTGAATGCACCACAAACAGTTTCCATTTAGTTTTTAAGAAGAACTGCAGATGCTGGAAAATCGAAGGTAGACAAAAATGCTGGAGAAACTCAGCGGGTGCAGCAGCATCTATGGAGCGAAGGAAATAGGCAACGTTTCGGGACGAAACCCTTCTTCAGACTGATCTTTTAGTTCCATTTTGTTTATTGTCACGTGTACTGAGGCACAATGAGAAGCTTTATAAATGAAACGCTGGAGTGAACCTTTAGCAGTGAAACAGGCCCTTCAGGCCAACGCATCCATGCCGACCAACACGTCCACCTGATCCCGTCCCATTCACCCGCGTTTGGCCCTTATCCCACCCAGAAACGTCGCCTGTCCATGTCCTCCAGAGATGCTGCCTGACCCAGTGAGTTCCTCCCGCACTTTGTCATTCGACACAAGATTCCAGCGTCTGCACTACTACTGGGTCTCCTCTGGACTTTTCCTATCCATGTACCGTGTCCAAAGTTCTTTTTAAATTGTTATGATACTATCTGCTTCAACTACCTCTTGTGGCAGACCCAAAATGCTGGAGAAACTCAGCGGGTGAGGCAACATCTATGGAGAAGAAGGAATTGGCGATGTTCGGGATCCGCCCATTCCTTCTCTCCACAGATGCTGCATCACCCGCTGAGTTTCTCCAGCATTTTGTGTCTACCTTCGATTTTACCAGCATCGGCAGTTCTTTCTTAAACACCTCTTGTGGCAGCTCGTTCCAAAACACCCACCCACCATCTGAGTGAGAAAGTTGCCCCTCAGGTCCACAATTAAATCTTTACCCTCTCACCTTAAACCAATGTCCCCTGGTTCTTGATTGCCCCACTCTGCATCCACTCTACCCACACCCCTCAGGGTTTTATATGTTCAATTCCTTTTCTAAAACTTACAATATAATTTTCCATGTTTAAGAAAGAACTGCAGATGCTGGAAAAAAATCGAAAGTAGACATAAAATGCTGGAGGTACTCAGCGGGTGAGGCAGCGTCTATGGAGAGAAGGAATAGGCGACATTTCGGGTCGAGACCCTTCTGAAAGATATAATTTCATATATAATTCACATATAATTTTCCATTATCCTTTTGGAGAGTGCTTTGTTATCCCAGCCAGTCGCTGCCTGAAGGAATGTGTAGAAAGGAACTGCAGATGCTGGTTTACACTGAAGATGGACACAAAATGAATGAGTGGGTTAACGTACGATGAGCGTTTGACGCCACTGGGCCTGTAGGTCGCTGGAGTTTAGAAGGATGAGGGGGGACCTCATTGAAACGTACCGAATAGTGAAAGCCTTGGATAGAGGATGTTCCACTAGTGGGAGAGTCTAGGACCAGAGGTCGTTTGCGTCAGGATAAAAGGACGTTCTTTTAGGAAGGAGATGAGGAGGAATCTTTTAGTCGGAAGGTGGTGAATCTGTGGAATTCTTTGCCATAGAAGGCTGAGAAGGTCAAGTCAGTGGATATTTTTAATGCAGAGATAGATAGATTCTTGATTAGTACGACTGTCAGGGGTTATGGGGATAAGGCAGGAGAATGCGTTAGGAGGGAGAGACAGATCAGCCATGATTGAATGGCGGAGTAGATTTAATGGCCCGCATGACCTAATTCTGCTCCTATGAATTATGAACATGAAAATGCTGGAGTAAAACCTTGGAGTTTGGATTGACAAGTTTTCATATTGATTTTCCTCTCTGTCAAGCCTCTTCAGAGAACTTGAAACATCACAATTAATCTCCATTTTAAACTTCTGCAGGGGGCTGGGGTCCATATCAACAGTCAACATGTTTCAATAATGTTATCCAGGGATTGGAATAGAATGATTAATCTCATTTTTTTTAAAATCTGGAATGTAGGTTTAAGGTGAAGGGGAAAAGATTTAATAGGAATCTGAGGGGTAACTTTTTCCACACAAAGATGGTGGGTGTATGGAACAAGCTGCCAGAGGAGGTAGTTGAGGCTGGAACTATCAAATCCTTTAAGAAACAGTTAGACGTGGGTAGGCCAGGTTGAATGAATGAATAAGTTTATTGGCCAAGTATATTCACATACAAGGAATTTGCCTTGGTGCTCCGCCTGCAAGTGACAACATGACATACAGTGAGTTAGGAATGACACATAAAACATTAAACATTAATAATAAAACATTATCGATTAAACTTGTGAATTAAATAAAATACCAGAGCAAAAAGGAGGCTACAGATTTTTGGTTATTGACTACAGCTTACTACTCATGGAAAAAAAGCTGTTTTTATGTCTGTTTTAAGCTGTAGGGATGTGGGCCAAATGCAGACAGGTGGGACTAGTGCAGCTGGGACATGTTGGCCGGTGTGGGCAAGTTGGGCTGAAGGCCTGTTTCACGCTGTATCACCCTATGACTAGTGTAGCTGGGACATGTTGGCCGGTGTGGGCAAGTTGGGCCGAAGGGCCTGTTTCCACACTGTATCACTCTAATAAACTCACGGTACTGAAGTTCATAAACATGGACTTGTAAAACAATAAAGCTTCCTGCTTCACCATGGAAGAATAGTGTGTTAAATAAAAAGACACTATGTGATATCTGGGCAGTTACAAAGCTCAAACTTAGATCATTATGAATAAATGTATTTTCATGCCAAATGCATAATTATCTAATTTATGAAACAATTAAAACACAAATCCTTGAAAGAATACACGATTTGCTTACTGAAAAGTTTTCATACCTAATATTCATACAAATTAACAGTGTCTTATTACAAACTCATTAGTATCTGATTCAATCAGCAGACATCGTTAAATGTAGAGAATACGTTGCTAAAATGTCAATATGCAGAATATTCCCTTTCAAGATATGTTTTGCAATCATATCTCCAGGTGACCTGTTGCATGCTCTCCTAATTTGGATGTTGCTCCTGGTTATGCATCTTTAATCACTGTTTTCTCAATTTGAAATTAGATAAACACTCATCAGATATTGCAAAGGGAGAATATGAGCAAGATGCTCTTTAAGCAGAGAGTGGCTGTGATTAGGGACTCGGTGTGTGCAAACAGAGTGAATCGGGGTTTGGTAAAGGGGATTGGGTACACTCAGGGTTAGGTTTACATAGAAACATAGAAGATAGGTGCAGGAGTAGGCCATTCGGCCTTCGAGCCAGCACCTCCATTCAATGTGATCACGGCTGATCATCCAAAATCATTACCCCGTTCCTGCCTTCTCTCCCTATATCCCCTGACTCCGCTATCTTTAAGCGCCCTATCTAACTCTCTCTTGAAAGCATCCAGAGAACCGGCCTCCACTGCCTTCTGTGGCAGAGAATTCCACAGATTCACAACTCTCTGGGGAAAAATATTTTCTCCACTCAGTCCTAAATGGCCTACCGCTTATTCTTAAACTGTGTGACCCCTGGTTCTGGAATCCCAAATCGGGAACATGTTTCCTGCATCTAGCCTGTCCAATCCCTTAAGAATTTTATATGTTTCTATAAGATGCCCTCTCATCCTTGTGTGTGTACCATGTACCGAGGTTTGCTTTGCATGCTAATCAAATCAGATCACATAAATACAATCAAGCCAAACTCCAGTCCAATAGGTAGAGCAGATGGATACAGAGTGCAGAATATAGTACTCAGCATTGTAGTACATCAGTTCCAGAGACGAAGTCCAATGTCCGCAGTGGGGTAGAGGTGAATCGGACAGTACCCGAGCTAATGGAATGACCGTCAGAAGTCTGGTCACAGCCCGATAACCTGGGGGTGGCACAGCGGTAGAGTTGCTGCCTTACAGCGACAGAGACCCAAGGGTTCGATCCTGACTACGGGTGCTGTCTGTACGGAGTTTGCACGTTCTCCCCGTGACCGCGTGGGTTTTGCCCCGAAATCGTCGGTTTCCTTCCAAACTCCAATATAGACAATAGACAATAGGTGCAGGAGTAGGCCATTTGGCCCTTCGAGCCAGCAATGTGATCATGGCTGATCATCCCCAATCAGTACCCCGTTCCTGCCTTCTCCCATATCCCCTGATTCCCGTTATTTTAAGATCTCCAAAGATGCACGGGTTTGTGGATTAATTGGCTTTGGTAAGTTGTAGAATAGACCCTAGTGTGTGCATTGTAGGTTAGTGCATGGGATGATCGCTGGTCGGCACGGACTCAGTGGGCCGAAGAGGCTGTTTCCGCGCCGTATATCTCTAAAGTCTAAAGTAAACACAGGGGAAGAAGCAGTTCGTGAGTCTGGTGGTGCACGCTTTCAAGCTTCTGTACCTTCTGCCGGACAGGAGCGGGGGGAAGAAAGAATGACCGGGGTGGGACAAGTCTTTGATGATGTTGGCTGCTTTCCCAAGGCAGCGTGAAGTGCAGCTGGAGTCAGTGGTGGGGAGTGTGGTTTGTGTGATGGGCCGGGATACATCTACAACTCTCTGCACTCTACATGGTTGTGGAGAAGGAGAAAGGCCTGCCCAGATTGCTCGACAAAGGGCTTGCATTGACTCAATGGGACAAATGGCCTGTTCTGGGGCCTAAACAGTTGAACAGGAATTACTTATTTTCCCAGGCCAAGTGAACAATAACTACTGTGCATAAATTGATGTTTAGTTTTTTAGTTTTAGTTTTAGAGATACAGCGTGGAAACAGGCCCTTCGGCCCACCGGGTCTGTGCCGACCAGCAATCCCCGCACACTAACACCATCCTACCCACACTAGGGACAATTTTTACATTTATACCGAGCCAATTAACCTACAAACCTGTCCGTCTTTGGAGTGCGGGAGGAAACCGAAGATCTCGGAGAAACCCACGCAGGTCACGGGGAGAACGTACAAACTCCGTACAGACAGCACCCGTAGTCGGGATGGAACCCGGGTCTCTGGCGTTGCATTCGCTGTAAGGCGGCAACTCCACCGCTGTGCTACAGTGCTGCGCCATAGTAATGCACTAGTTCAATAAACAAGGTCCAATATCTGCAATATATTTATTAGATTAGAGGTGAGAAAGAAATGGCTACACTCAACGATGAAGGTGACCCTCCTAGTTTTAAGATGACCTATTGAAGACCCATCACCTGCGAGGCAATCGACTAAACTGGATCAACGGGTACATTTTTGTCCAGTATATCGATGATGGGCCCAATGGCCTTTCCCTGTGCTAGGAACTTGCTCGAGTCTATAACTTGTGGCCCATATCCTCTGTTTCCCGTGGGCACTTGAAGCGAGGAAAGCCTTCTACATTTTCACATCTCCGAGTGACACTACCAACAGTCAGCAGTGATGGAGTTCAGTTCAGATAACGTATTTAACATCCAAAGACACAGAGTGCTGGAGTAACTCAGCGGGTCAGGCAGCATCTGTGGAGAACATGGATAGGTGACATTTCACAGAGTGCTGGAGTAACTCAGCGGGTCAGGCAGCATCTGTGGAGAACATGGATAGGTGACGTTTCACAGAGTGCTGGAGTAACTCAGCGGGTCAGGCAGCATCTGTGGAGCGAAGGAAATGGGCAACCTTTCGGGCCGAAACCCTGAAGGAAATAGGCAACGTTTCGGGCCGAAACCCGGAAGGGTTTCGGGCCGAAACGTTGCCTATTTCCTTCGCTCCATAGATGCTGCCGGAACATGGATAGGTGACGTTTCACAGAGTGCTGGAGTAACTCAGCGGGTCAGGCAGCATCTGTGGAGACATGGATAGGTGACGTTTCACAGAGTGCTGGAGTAACTCAGCGGGCCAGACAGCATCTCTGGAGAACGTGGATAGGAGTAGGTGATGTTTCGGGTCTGATGAAGGGTCCTGACCAGAAACGTCACCTATCCACGTTCTCCATAGATACTGCCTGGCCCGCTGGGTTACTCCAGCACTTTGTGTCCTTTTTTTTTAATAAGCCGGCATCTGCAGTTCCTTGTTTGTGTGTTTAACACCCGTGTTATTTTGTCACTTTCTCATCCTCGCCGCAGCAACCGCACAACATTGTTCAACGGCGGTTACTGGAGAGCAACATGACAAAACTACACGGCTGCCCAGGAGACACCGGGGCGATCACTCCTTCACCACTGGCTGAAGAGAGGCAACCCAGCCGGAAGAAAGACGCCGGAACTTTGCTCACTGTCCTCTGCAAGGTACGTTTTGTTTGAGTTGCAACCTGTTGAAGTCATCTTCTTCATCTTATACACGATTACTGCAAGAGGTTGAAAAATCTGAAGGTCTGATCTGCTGTTGAAAGCACCTGAAAGAAGAGCGTGGGCAAGATGGGCCGAAGGGCCTGTTTCCACACTGTATCACTCTATGACTAGTGTAGCTGGGACATTGTTGGCCAGTGTGGGCAAGTTGGGCCGAAGGGCTTGTTTCCACACTGTATCACTCTATGACTAGTGTAGATGGGACATTGTTGGCCGGTGTGGGCAAGATGGGCCGAAGGGCCTGTTTCCACGCTGTATCACTCTATGACTTTGGCCCAACTCACCCGTGCCGAGCCAAGATGCCCCATCTAAACATAGAGTGGTAGGCATGAGAAGGCATAACGTGCTGGAGGAAAGGAGGTATCGGAGTCGGATGAAGTTCATCATCTGTTGAAGACTGCACGTCTGGGATCAGGAGGGAGATGATTCAAGATATTTAGTCAAGATTAAATCTGATTTTTATACAAGGTGTTGGAGTAAGTGGATGGGTCAGGCATGATCTCTGGAGACCATAGCTAGGCGACGTTTTGGGTTGAGACCCTTCTTCAGACTGGTTCACCCATAGTCATGCATGTTCTAGTGAAAGAAGCCATTGAACAGTGATGTAAGCCTGTGAAACACTTTTTCTCACAGAGAGTGGTGAGTCTGTGGAATTCTCTGCCTCAGAGGGTGGTGGAGGCAGGTTCTCTGGATGCTTTCAAGATAGGGCTCTTAAAAATAGCAGAGTCAGGGGATATGGGGAGAAGGCAGGAACGGGGTACTGATTGGGGATGATCAGCCATGATCACATTGAATGGCGGTGCTGGCTCAAAGGGCCGAATGGCCTACTCCTGCACCTAATGTCTATTGTCTATTATATTATTTGAATTAAGTATATTTTCTGGGCGGGGGGGAGGGGGGTTGGTGGGGGGACTGAGATTTTAATTAATAGTGTAAATGATCATCCATAAACAAGGAACACTGGGCACTGGAGCTTGAGTTCCAATAGTGCCAATGGGCTGACGTGAACACACTTCCCGCTGCCCGACCCGTCCTCACCTCCGGTCCTTTATTTCCGCAGTGCCATGATCAAACGATCAAAGTCGCCATCAACACCGGCTGTCACCAGAACACAATCTCCGCCAGCTGCCTAAACAGAATATGGTGAGCAACCGTTCAACTGATTCCCGACCTGTAAATTAAACAGAGGTTCAATTAAAATAAGAAGTTGGGGCAAAAATATCCAGAGTATCCTCAGCCTGAGTGGGTGGGTGGGTCAGTGTTGTTTAAATTATGAGGATGCTGTTCAATAAATGGTGATTGGAGACTTCAGTCACTGGCCTTTCATGGTTATGTTTGAGAAGGAACTGCAGATGCTGGAAAAATCGAAGGCAGATAAAAGTGCTGGAGAAACTCAGCGGGTGCAGCAGCATCTATGGAGCGAAGGAAAATAGGCAACGTTTCGGGCCGAAACCCTTCTTCAGACGTTCAGGATTTTGGCCCAGCCTGTGTTCGGGCTGCATCACAACTTGGTTTGGCAAGAGCTCTGCCCAGTCCGTCTCACAAACCACACTCCCCACCACTGACTCCATCTCCATGTCACGGTGCCTGGGAAAAGCAGCCGACATAATCATAGACTTGTCCCTGGTCCCACCCCGGTCATTCCTTCATCTCCCCGCTCCCGTCCGGCAGAAGGTACAGAAGCTTGAAAGCGAGCACCACCAGACTCAGGAACAGCTTCTTCCCCTCTGTTATCAGGCTTCTGAACGGCCCTTCCATAAGCTAGGGTACTGTCCCATTCACCTCTACCCCATTGCGGACATTGGACTTTGTCTGTGGAACTGATGCACTGAGAACTATATTCAGCACTGTATCTTCCCCTTTGATCTACCTATTGTACTTGGGGTGGGAGATTGCAACCTTCACCTGGTCCGCCCTGTTTCGAGGAATGCAATCAACCTGGCGTGCACAATCAAATAAGATCAAATAGAACAAGTTGTCCTACAACTTTAGGCCGTGCACGCCATACGCAAGAAGAAGAAGACCTATTGTACTTGAGTTTGACTTGATTGTATTTATGTTCAGTATTGTTACGTGGGTGGAGCACCAAGGCAAATTCCTTGTATGTAAATACTTGGCCAATAAACTTACTTACTTACTTACTATTATCTGATCAGATTGGACAGCATGCAAGACAAAAGCTTTTCACTGTACCTCGGTACACTTGACAATAATAAACCTAAACGTATCACCAAGGCTCATTTCCAGATAAGATCTTATACTGTGACATTGTCTGTCTCTCAGTTAAAGGCAACAGATCCTATTTCACTTTGTCAAAGATCAAGAGAATTATCTCCTGCGATCTGTCAATATTTCTCCTTCATTCCACATCACAGGAACAGATTATTCTGCCGCTGGTTAGTTTAGTTTAGTTTAGAGATACAGCGTGGAAACAGGCCCTTCGACCCACAGAGTCCGCGCCGACCAGCGATCCCCGCACATTAACACCACCCCACACACACTGGGGACAATTTACACTTACACCAAGCCAATTAACCTACAAACCTGCACGTGTTTGGAGTGTGGGAGGAAACCGAAGATCTCGGAGAAAACCCACGCAGGTCACGGGGAGAACGTGCAAACTCCTTACAGACAGCGCCCGTAGTCAGGATCGAACCCGGCACTCTGGCTCTGCGAGGCAGCAACTCTACCGCTGCGCCACCACAGTGCCGCCCCAGTTTGTAGACCGCTTCACTGTGTGTAAATGCTCTTGATTCCTACATTCAACTCTTTGAATGTAGGAATGCCACAAACTCTTTGAATCACTTCCCTCTGGAAGGCGACTCCGGACTGTCAAAGCTGCCACAGCCAGACATTAAAACAGCTTTTATCCACGAGTAGTTGCTCTACTCAACAGCCAAAAATCTGTAGCCTCCCTTTGATCTGGTATTTTGTTGGTTCACATGCTTGATCAATGGTGTTTTATCATGAATGTTTTAATATTATTATTAATGTTTAGTGTTTTCTGAGCCATTCGTAACTGTCACTGTATGTCATGATGGTACTTGTGGGCGGAGCACCAAGGCAAATTCCTTGTATGTGAATACTTGGCCAATAAACTTACTTACTTACTTCCAAGTGAGTCTTCAAGAATGTCTCCATCAGGTGTGAGTTTTGTGGGTGTGGGTGTGAACGACAGTGTACAAATGTACGTTTTTTTTAAACTATTTTCTCTAGTTTCGAGGAATCGCCTGTGGCTGAGAGCGAAGACTGTGAACGTCCCATATCCACCCAGAGCTCCAAAACAAAGCAGCGCGTGGACAAGTTGGAGATCACACTGGGCAATGAGAAAATAGAGTGCTCAGCTCTGGTCGTAGGTAAGGATGCCGCGATACTTTAGCCGTGAATCGTAGTAGGTTCTTTAAACAGGTGCCTATCAAAGACCCAGGAGACAACGGGTCCTGACGGCCAAGATAAGACTTTTAAACTTTGAAGGTAGACAAAAGTGCTGGAGAAACTCAGCGGGTGCAGCAGCATCTATGGAGCGAAGGAAATAGGCAACGTTTTGGGCCGGAAGGGTTTCGGCCCGAAACGTTGCCTATTTCCTTTGCTCCATAGATGCTGCTGCACCCGCTGAGTTTCCTTCTTCAGACTGATGTAGGATGGGGGGGGGGGGGGGAGAAGAAAGGAAAAAGGAAGAGGAGGAGCCCGAGGGCTGAGGGAGAGTTGAGAAGTTGCCTATTTCCTTCCGGGTTTCGGCCTGAAATGTTGCCTATCTCCTTCAGGGTTTCGGCCTGAAACGTTGCCTATTTCCTTCGCTCCATAGATGCTGCCGCACCCGCCGAGTTTCTCCAGCACTTTTGTCTACCTTCGATTTTCCAGCATCTGCAGTTCCTTTTTAAACTTTGAAACTTGAAGGATACAAGATGGCACCAGAAACATGTGTGCAGTGCTCTTGTGTACTGTCTCGGTGTAATAGACAATAGACAATAGGTGCAGGAGTAGGCCATTCGGCCCTTCGAGCCAGCGCCGCCATTCAATGTGATCATGGCTGATCATCCCCAATCAGTACCCCGTTCCTGCCTTCTCCCCACATCCCCTGACTCCGCTATCTTTAAGAGCACCTATCTAGCTCTCTCTTGAAAGCATCCAGAGAACCGGCCTCCACCGCCTTCTGAGGCAGAGAATTCCACAGACTCACCACTCTCTGTGTGAAAAAGTGTTTCCTCATCTCCTTTCTAAATGGCTTACTCCTTATTCTTAAACTGTGGCCCCTGGTTCTGGACTCCCCCAACATTGGGAACACGTTTCCTGCCTCTAGCGTGTCCAAACCCTTAATAATCTTATATGTTTCAATAAGATCCCCTCTCATCCTTCTAAACTCCAGAGTGTACAAGCCCAGCCGCTCCATTCTCTCAGCATATGACAGTCCCGCCATCCCGGGAATTAACCTTGTAAACCTACGCTGCACTCCCTCAATAGCAAGAATGTCCTTCCTCAAATTAGGGGAGCAAAACTGCACACAATACTCCAGGTGTGGTCTCACTAGGGCTCTGTACAACTGCAGAAGGACCTGTTTGCTCCTATATTCGATTCCTCTTGTTATGAAGGCCAACATGCCATTCACTTTCTGCCAATATGCCATTCGCTTTCTGAGAAGAAAGAAGGACCAGGCGAGTGGGGATGACAGCTACGAACAAAAGGGTGTGCAAAGTACTATTGATACAGAGTCATTATATATAACAAGTACTTTGATTAGAATACATACAGAGACCATCGAAATGAGTACACACATAGGCTCGGAGTCGTAAGTTGAACTAACTAGCAAGGCTGCCCACATGCCACTAGGTGGTAGCGTGGAAACCTGACATGGATTATGGATCAGGTCGGCAGCAGCAAAACCAGTCACGGATAAAATCAGCAATACTGTTTGATCTACAAGGGGGACCAACAAGATCCTAATGAATACTTTTTGTAACTTTGTCAGCACCAGAAACGTGGCGACTCTTTGTATACTTTGTGTATTGTATGCAAAAACGAAGACTTTCACTGTACCTAGGTACATGTGGCAATGAAGTATCATTGATTCATTGAAAGTGTCATTGCCACAGAGCTGTCCCTCCGTGACAAGCCCAGCCTTCACGGGTCAAGAGACAAGTCAGCAGCTACACAAAAGTTCCGGCTTGAGACACTTCTTCCTCGACCCGAAACGTCACCCATTCCTTCTCTCCAGAGACGCTGCCTGTCCCACTGAGTTACTCCAGCTTTTTGTGTCTATCATCGGAGTAAACCAGCATTCTGCATTTCCTTCTTACACATAAAACCAATGAAATACGGACTGCCCCTTTTGCCTCCATAGATGCTGCCTGACCTCCTGAGTTCCTCCAACTGTTTTGGGGTTTTTTTTTGCTCCAGATTCCAGCGTTTGCATTCTCATTTGTAACATGACAAAATAACTTGGGGAAGTTGGTGATATAAATGATCCATTGTGACGTTGCGATGTGTGACACTGTTGTCCCTTTTGTTCCACAGATAACGAGATGTGCGAGCTATCCATTGGTCTACAGACACTACTGTCTCTCAAAGTAAGTCCTTCTGATCTAGTATGACTTGCCTCCTATATTATAAATTACCGTCAAAGTGTGGTGTTGTACAGTTGCGGGGAGGAAAAAACCCACTTGTCCCGCACCTCTCCGTTAAAGTTTGCTCCTCTCACCTTCAAGCTTCTAGTCTTCTACTCTGAGAATAAGGTTCTGACTGTCTACCTTATCTACATATTACTAAAACGCTCACCCTGTTTGTATGTTTGTTTGTTCCCGAAACTCCTCAAAAACGGTACACGATAGCGCAACAATGTTAGGCCCACCTTACTCACCATGGTCCTGCAATGTGAACTCGCAAGTTTAGTTCAGATTGATGTTATATTTTACAAGTTATTGACTTTTTAAACTTTAATAAACCTGGCAGTCGCGCTCCCACTTGCCAGCCGCGCCTGCGCAGTTGGGAGAGGATTGCGGTGACTCGCGTCGCAACGGGGATCTCTGGCGTCACAACGGTAACCCGTCAGCCCTGCCTGTGCAGTTGGGGGCTATGGTTGAGTGGTGGAATATTGCGTTGGGGGTCGGGGCCCAACGGGTCCGCGCTTGGTCTCGTGACATTATAATACTTCTATCAGGTGGATAGCGTATTGCAGGTTGAGTAGCAGCATTGATAATGTCCCTTGCCAGAACTCAACCCAAAGAGGAAGACTACTCTCATACATACACCCTAAACCAACAATAAACATCAAACACTGACTTCAAAGCCACCTTCAAAGCACTGCGAGTAATTTTGACTGCGATTTCAATGGCCCATTTTCTCTGCATTTTCATTAACACTGAAATTAGTAGCACTGAAAATCTTGAGTGGTGTGTAATAGATGTTTTGCTTAAGATTCATAGAAACATGGAAAATACATAGAAATACATAGATACATAGAAAATAGGTGCAGTAGGCCATTCGGCCCTTCGAGCCTGCACCGCCATTCAATATGATCATGGCTGATCATCCAACTCAGTATCCCGTACCTGCCTTCTCTCCATACCCCCTGATCCCCTTGGCCACAAGGGCCACATCTAACTCCCTCTTAAATATAGCCAATGAACTGGCCTCAACTACCCTCTGTGGCAGAGAGTTCCAGAGATTCACCACTCTCTGTGTGAAAAGGTTTTTCCTCATCTCGGTCTTAAAGGATTTCCCCCTTATCCTTAAGCTGTGACCCCTTGTCCTGGACTTCCCCAACATCGGGAACAATCTTCCTGCATCTAGCCTGTCCAACCCCATAAGAATTTTGTACGTTTCTATAAGATCCCCTCTCAATCTCCTAAATTCTAGCGAGTATAAGCCAAGTCTATCCAGTCTTTCTTCATATGAAAGTCCTGACAAAATAGGTGCTGGAGTAGGCCACTCGGCCCTTCGAGCCAGCACCACCATTCAATATGATCATGGCTGATCATCCAGAATCAGTACCCCATTCCTGCTTTCTCCCCATATCCCTTGATTCCGTTCGCCCTAAATGCGACTGTATCAAACTCTCTCATGAATAACAGCAGCATATGCGTTTTTTTGTGTCTGTATAAATCCTTACCACTGCAATCTCCCCAAACAAAATGTGTAGGAAGGAACTGCAGGTGCTGGTTCACACCGAAGATAGACACAAAGTGTTGGAATAACTGAGCGGGAGAGGGTGACGTTGCGGGTCGAGACCCTTCTTTAGTATGACTGTCATTTGCTGAGAGAATGGAGCAGCAGGGCTTGTACACTCCGGAGTTTAGAAGGATGAGAGGATATCTCATTGAAACATATAAGATTGTTAAGGGCTTGGACACACTAGAGGCAGGAAGCATGTTCCCGATGTTGGGGGAGTCCAGAAGCAGGGGCCACAGTTTAAGAATAAGGAGTAAGCCATTTAGAACGGAGACGAGGAAACACTTTTTCTCACAGAGAGTGGTGAGTCTGTGGAATTCTCTGCCTCAGAGGGCGGTGGAGGCCGGGTTCTCTGGATACTTTCAAGAGAGAGCTAGATAGGGCTCTTAAAAATAGCGGAGTCAGGGGATATGGGGAGAAGGCAGGAACGGGGTACTGATTGGGGATGATCAGCCATGATCACATTGAATGGCGGTGCTGGCTCGAAGGGCCAAATGGCCTACTCCAAATGTCTATTGTCTATTGACCAAAAAACATCGCTCCAGAGATGCTGCCTGTCCCGCTGAGTTTCTCCAGCATTATGTGTCTATTTCCCCAACCAATCTTTTCACTAACTTTTCCCAACATCTTCTGGAGAAATTATAGCCATCCACATCTATGTTCTGAAATGGTCTCCATAAATCATCCCATCTTCCTACCAATTAATTCTCAAAGCCTGTAGGAAGGAACTGCAGATGCCGGTTTAAACCGAAGATAGACACAAAATGCTGGAGTAACTCAGCGGGACAGGCAGCATCTCTGGAGAGAAGGGATGGGTGACGTTTCGGGTCGAGACACTTCTTCAGGCACCTATTCTTAGAAACATAGAAAATAGATGCAGGAGGAGGCCATTCGGCCCTTCGAGCCAGCACCGCCATTCATTGTGATCATGGCTGATCGTCCCCAATCAATAACCCGTGCCTGCCTTCTCCCCCATATCCCTTGATTCCACTAGCCCCTAGAGCTCTATCTAACTCTCTCTTAAATCCATCCAGTGACTTGGCGTCCACAGCCCTCTGTGGCAGGGAATTCCACAAATTCACAACTCTCTGGGTGAAAACATTTTTTCTCACCTCAGCATTAAATGGTCTCCCCTTTATTCTAAGACTGTGGCCCTGGTTCTGGACTCGTCCAACATTGGGAACATTTTTCCTGCATCTAGCTTGTCCAGTCCTTTTATAATTTTATATGTTTCTATAAGAACCCCCTCATCCTTCTAAACTCCAGTGAATACAAGCCTAGTCTTTTCAATCTTTCCTCATATGACAGTCCCGCCATCCCAGGGATCAATCTCGTGAACCTACGCTGCACTGCCTCAATCACAAGGATGTCCTTCCTCAAATTAGGAGACCAAAACTGTACACAATACTCCAAATGTGGTCTTACCAGAGCCCTATACAACTGCAGAAGAACCTCTTTACTCCTATACTGAAATCCTCTTGTTATGAAGGCCAACATTCCATTAGCTTTCTTCACTGCCTGCTGTACCTGCACGCCAACTTTCAGTGACCGGTGTACAAGGACACCCAGGTCTCGCTGCACCTCCCCCTTACCTAACCTAACCCCATTGAGATAATAATCTGCCCCCTTGTTTTTGCCACCAAAGTGGATAACCTCACATTTATCTATATTATACTGCATCTGCCACGCATCTGCCCACTCACTCAACCTGTCCAGGTCACCCTGCAACCTCCTAACATCCTCTTCACAGTTCACACTGTCACCCAGCTTTGTGTCATCTGCAAACTTGCTAGTGCTATTCCTTTTCTCCAGAGATGCTGTCTGACCCCCTGAGTTACTCCAGCTTTTTGTGTAATTCACAAAGCCTTTTCAAAATCAATCCCTCAGCTATCTTCAATGATTTTTATATTTGCTCTTCCACTGCTGATTATTTTTCACTGTTGAAGCACCTTAGGATATTTTACTTCGAGTCACGTGAGTGACTACGTGAAGAGCCCGTCCAGCACGCATGCGCGACATTAGCGTTCATGCAGTGCAACAGCGACGACCGGGAGTACAGGCGCTCCCGCTACACGTCGGTGGAAAATAAACAGCGGACCATCAGGTAAGTCTTACTCTGAGGTCGTAATCAGCAAGCTGTGCTCTGCTCTGTATTCCAGGGGAACTGGGAAATGAGCAGCACGGCAAAGGAAGAAAACCGCCCCCCGTTCGACTCCAACAGAACGGGAGTGTTCCATCAGTGGGGGGCGAGAGGCGGCACCTGGACCGCATATGCGGCGGTCCACCCTCATCGAGACCGAGCCGAGCCCAGTACCGCTAGCGCAGCCTGATGAGCGGCAGCGGGCTGGAGGAAAAGTAAGACAAAAAACAAACCGGCCGGTTATGTCTGACTCCGATGAGGAGGGTCCGCCTGAGAGCGGCAGAACTAGCCGCCTGAGCCGAATGGAAAGGCTCATGGAGCAACTGCTCCAGCGAGACTTGCTTCGGGAGCTGGAGCAGTCTCGCCAGGGGGATCAGGCACTCCCACAGCAGTGCTCTACAATGCACTGGCCATCGCTTTCCCCTCAAAGCAGGGCAGCGTTGGCGACCAGGGCTGGGCTGGTCAGGAACAGGGGTCATTGGCTGAAGATGTCGGGAGTACGCTTGGGGTACAGGATCAGGAAGAGCTGCTGGGTGTGGAGATTCGCTACGTGGTTACACCACGAGCAGGGCGGCCGTTGGAGCCAAAACTGGCGGCCAGCATCAACCACCTGTCCCTCAAACCCCTACAAGACAGGTACTTAATGAGGCACTAGAGCTGGAAAACTGCAGTTCGCTCAATGTACCGGCTGTTAACAGCCAAATTTGGGGGGGGGGGGTATATGGGACAGAGTATCCAGAACCAGGAGCTAAAATCCTCAAGCTCCTGACGACAGGGATAACAGCCTATGCTCGTTCCGTGGATGGGGTGGATATGACCACAAACCAGCAAGACACTCTGGCTCTGCTGTGCAACACCCAATATGAGATAAACAACCTCCGCAAGGAGAGAATAAGACCTGCCCTCAATCCCAGGTTTGCAGGACTGTGTAAAACACCGGCCTCAGAGCCACAGATCCTGTTATTTGGAAGGACAAGTGAAAGACCTGGAGGAAGAGTCCAAAGCATTTGGCCTCATGAGGGCAGGCCCCGGAACGAGCAGACCCACACAAAAAAACAGATGGCAGTACCCCACCGCGTCCACCAGTCAAGGTCAAATTTATGGAACTGGTGAAAGCTCGGGGGTCCGCATACTATCCCCGAAAGCCTTTTTAGGCCAGGGCCCCATGGAAAATGCGCCACCCCCAATCAGCAGTACATCAACAGTACATCCAGCAGTATAACGACGGATGAACAAACGGAAGAAAGGAACACTACCATAACTATGGAGGTAGGTGGGTCTGGTTCCTACCAGCATGTAAATGGGGAACTGTACTAACAGGAGGTGTCTCACGAATGATAGTTATATACTTAACAGTATTCGGGGATACAAAATAGAGTTCATTCAAGAAAACATGCCACCAGTTCAGCACGTAGCCAAAGGGTCTTTACCCTCTCAGTCAAAGAGAACTAGAGGCTCAAGCAGAACTGGTGAGGTTACTTACAAAGGATGTCATTGAGAAATCCAAACATGAACCTTTGGAATTTGTCTCAAATATATTTACCAAAAGCAAAAAAGATGGTGGATGTCGCATCATCATTGACTTAACCTCACTAAATACCTGTGTTAAGTATGTACATTTCAAAATGGAAACATTTGTAACTGCTAAACAACTGATTTCCAAAGGATACTTTATGGCAAGCATTGATTTAAAAGATGCCTACTATTCAGTACCCATTCACAAGGGTCATCGCAGATACCTGAAAATTTACCTGGATGGGGCAACTATGGCAGTATAAAGTATTGCCTAATGGGTTGACATCAGCCCTAGACTATTTACCAAGATATTAAAACCAGCCTTGGCAACATTAACAAAACAAAGACATATTGTCATGGCATAACTTGATGATATCCTAATAGTAGGCAAAACCATGGAGTTGGCTAAATCAGCTGTATTAGCTACCAAACAATTGTTTGAAACCCTGGGTTTGTCACACATCCAGATAAATCTAAGTTGACGCCATCCACAACTATGGACTATCTGGGATTCACAATTAACTCAATCCACATGTCTGTAACGTTGCCAAAAGGTAAAGCAGCAGAATTGGCACAGATGTGCAACAATTTAATGGTAAGCAATCGACCAACCATCCGACAAGTGGCAAGAGTAATTGGCAAAATGGTAGCAGCATTTTCAGCTACACAATTTGGACTCCTGCACTATCAGCACCTACAAAGGGCAAAAGTACAGGCGTTGAAACGACATGCAGGTCACTTTGACAGAACCATGAAACTACCCATTGAAGCAATATCAGAGTTACAATGGTGGATATAACACATTTGGCATAGTTCCAGCCCTATCATCATCAATAACCCAACGTTAACTATACAAACAGATGCCAGTGCTCAAGGCTGGGGAGCAACTAATACCATATCCAGCACAGGTGGTAGATGGACTAACCTAGACTCGTCTTTACTACAAACACTGGGCATAAATTATTTGGAAATGTTGTGTGCGTTTTACGGTTTTAAAGCATATTCTAGGAATATGCACAACTTGCATGTTCATTTACAAATTGATAATATCACGGTGGTGGCCTATATTAACCATATGGGCGGAATAAAATCGATATCATGTGACAATTGGGTCAACACAATCTGGTAATGGTGGGTCGATAGACATATTTGGCTATCAGCAACTTACCTACCAGGTAAGCTAAATACAGTGCCAGGTCACGCAAATTCAATGATAAACACCGAATGGATGTTAAATCCTAGAGCTTTTGCTAAAATTACAAACCAATATGGCACACCAGATATCGATCTCTTTGCATCCAGACTAAATCACCACGTACCAATGTATGTCCCTTGGGAACCACACCCTGAGGCAGCAGCGATAGATGCATTCGCGCTGAACTGGGGGACCTATTTCTTCTATGCTTTTCCCCCTTCTGCCTTAATCTGTAGGGTACTACGCAAAATACAGATGGACTCTGCTTCAGGTATTTTGATAGTACCAACTGGCCTACACAGCCATGGTTCCCAGTGGTCCTCGACATGGTCATCGAAACTCCTATGACCTTTCCCAGTAGCCCAGACCTATTGACGCACCCTGTATCAGGCATAAGTCATCCATGCCATGACAAAATTAACCTACTGGGTTGCAGAATATCAAAAGACCACTGCTGGGACTGGGATTGTCTGACAGGACCATCAACATGATGACACCGTATGTCCACCAGGAAACAATACCTATCGACCATCAGGAAGTGGGAAAGATACTGCTCGACTACTGGGACAACGTACTCATCTGCAACCATAACCAATGTACTGGAGTTCCTGGGGGGCCTTCACCATAATGAAGGATTGAGCTACAGCGCCATCAATACTGCCAGACGTGCGCTGTCAGCCTACTTAAAACAGGTGCCAGGACAACAGACCATAGGGTCTCAACCACTGGTGATCAAACTCATGAGGAGTATCGTCAACTCCAACCCTCTTAGACCTAGGTATACCCAAATCTGGGATGTCAGTGTGGTCCTGACATACCTAAGGGGATGGTCCCCAGCCAGGTCTCTCACCCTGGAAAAGCTAACCCTGAAAACGGTCATGCTGATGCCACTAGTCTCAGCACAAAGAGTCCAGTCCCTCCACTTACTGCGACTGGACAACATGGTTATAACACCAGACCGGGTCTCATTCACCATTCAGGAGCTGCTAAAGCAGAGCAAGCCAGGAACTTGAGTCCTAGTTATGGATTTCCGGGCATACCCACCTGACCTACGGTTGTGTGTCATGACTCACTTATTCACTTACATCAACACAACAAGAGATTCTCGAGGGAGAAAGGGGAAAAAAAAAAAAGAAAAAAAAAAGCCTTATGGGTCAGCCACAAGAAACCTCATGGTTGGGTGTCGAGCCAAACCATCTCGAGATGGCTCAAGCAGGTACTGGGAGCTGCTGGAGTAGATACTGATGTATATACATCTCACTCCACCAGGCAGCATCCACATCGGCGGCTAAAAGAATGAACATGGAGAAAACGTTCCAAACGTTCTACCACAAGCCGCTAGCAGAACCTGTGTTATTTGCAGAAAGAGTTTTAAAATCTGCAAAAATATATAATTTAAGCCCGGGGGAGCATTTTGTCTTTTGTTATTGTTTAATAGATACCATTATTGTTTACAAACAGATTATGGTTGATTACGATAACATACTTCCTCCCTTGAATGACTTCGGCAGCGAGTGAAGTATGAACTGTTACACGGTTTGAAATCACAGAGCTTTAAAATCTTCACGTAGTCACTCACGTGACTCCGAAGTAAAATAGTAAGATTAAAACGAGAACTTACCAGTTTGAAGTTTGATCTGTATTTTATGAGGAGTTACGATGAGGGATTACGTGCCCTCCGCTCCCACCCTCAATTATAGATCAACTGGTATCTTAGTTCTCCTTTTCTTTTACTATGTTTATTTCAATTATTGTGTTTCCTGTGATTCCACACCGCTGCTTTGAAGAATGTCGCGCATGCGTGCTGGACGGGCTCTTCACGTAATCCCTCATCGTAACTCCTCATAAAATACAGATCAAACTTCAAACTGGTAAGTTCTCGTTTAATCTTACTATTTTACAGTATCATGTCAGCACTAAATGTAAGATGCTGTTTATATTTTCTGACTCAAATCGGCACAGTGGTCCAGCTGGTAGAGCTGCTGCCTCACAGTGCCAGGAACCAGGTGTAATCCTGACCTCGGGCGCTGTCTGTGTGGAGTTTGCATGCTCTCCCTGTGACCACGTGGGTTTCAATGGTCTTTTATTGTCACGTGTACCAATGAAGGTGCAGTGATATTCGAATTACCATACAGCCAGACTAAACGAAAAAGCAACAAGACACACAACTACATAAGGTTAACATAAACATCCATCACAGCGGATTCCCCACGTTCCTCACTGTGATGGAAGGCAATAAAGTCCAATCTTCTTCCTCTTTATTCTCCCGCGGTCGGGGCAGTTGAAGCTCCTGCGGCTCCTGACCAGAGACCGCGAGCTCCACGATGTTAAAGTCCGCAGGCCCCCGCGGTTGGAGCTCCCGAAGTCGGTCTCCTGCAGAGGGCGCCAGCTCCTCGATGTTCAGCCGCAGTGCAATACGGAAAAAAAATCACATCTTCGTCGAGGTGAGAGATTAAAAAAAAAGTTTCCCCCAACCCCTCCCCCCACCCCCACCCCCCCATAAAACAAATTAAAGAACACTAAAACATACATTTAACACATAATTAAAAAAACAAGGAAGGGACAGACAGACTGTTGGCGAGGCAGCCATTGCTGGCGCCCCCCGCATCCCAAAGTCGTGCAAGTTTGTCGGTTAATTGGGTTCTGTAAATTGCCGTTAGGGTGGAGGTGAGCGGATGAGGAAGTGGGATAAGGTAGAACTAGTGGTGATCGATGGTCGTCGTGGACTCGAGGTCCAGAGGGCCTGTTTCCGTGCTGGATCTATAAAATGATCTCAACAGCACAAGCTGAAATTGCACGCATCTTTGCCGTGCTCATCACGTGCCACTGTCAAAGCAATAACCTGGTTATTTTGTTACCCGCAGTGTGTGATAGACTTGGAGAGGCAGGTACTGTCACTGGGTAATTCGGAAACACAGCTACCGTTCTTCACTGACCCAGAGGAAGAAGTGCAAGTCAACGAAGAAGAGAAAGAAGGATGAGGACAGGCTCGAGCGTTTGGTACATCGAAGAGCAAGGCTCAAATAACAAATTAACACCATGAAGTTAAGGCTCTCTCCCTCTCTCTCTCTTCCTCCCTCGCTGAGTCTCTGTGCCTGTGCTTGTGTCATTCGCCTAACATTGCTGCAGAGGTTCGACAGGGATCAGGGAAGACAACGACAATGTTCTCCCTAAATCACTGCTGCACTCTAACCTTGCATCGACGTTGGAACAAAAGACCTGCTCATCCCCATTAGTTCCCCCTGGGGCTCTGCACTCTGCTGCCAGAACACATTTGCTTTTTATAGAATAATTTCTGCTTTGAGTAACTGAAATTAACTTCCAGCAGTGGGGTGCTTGAAAGATGACTTCCTCTAGAGGCTGTTTTTGGCGTCAAGACCGACTGTACATGGATATTTGACATGATGATGTTTCAACAAGTGGAGTTCCTGGTGGAGGCCGGGGAAACGGAGAGCAGAAAATCTGAATATTTTTGAACTGTCGCTAATATTTCCAAGATAAAATCATGCTTTACTGTGGCTGAGATATTGAACCTTAATACTACATCTTTTCATGCCCTATGATCCGCTTTCCATTAAGAATAATGGCGGCACAGTGGCGCAGCGGTAAAGTTGCCGCCTCACGGTGCCAGAGACCCGGGTTCCATCCTGAGCCTTTCGATATCAACCTGCAACTAGGCCAATTAACCTACAAAACCCCGCCCGTCTTTGGGATGTGGGAGGAAAACGGAGCACCCGGAGGAGACCCAGGCGGTCACAGGGAGAACGTGCAAACTCCACGCAGACAGCGCGCGAGGTCAGGATCGAACCCGGATCATGGCGCTGCGAGGCAGCAACTCTACCGCTGCGCCACCTTGCCATTCTGAATAAGGGACTGCTGTTGTAATTATCAAAGCCCACCTATAATTGTACTGTTTGAAATTTAAATAAGCAAGTGTTTGTGCAAAGTTCCACCTTATATAATCAATGCAATTCCCTCATCTGTTGTCTTTGATTTTTATATATCATAAAAATTGGAAAGAAAAGTGGGGGGAAAAGACCAGAATGAAAAGAAGTCATTGTTGGCTTTGACCTTCGGGAAGGAAAATTAAATGCCAGATTTCCTTTACCTCTCAGGTCATTTGTTCCGCGATTAGTAAGTGTTGAGATAGGAAAAAAACATCAAAATGACTTGAATAACACACGATGTCCACATCCCATGAAGACACAAAGCGCTGGAGTGACTTGGCAGGTCAGGCAGCATCTGTGGAGGCAACAGACAGGCGATGTTTCGGATCCGAGCCCAATCTGGACTCCCCCGATGTTGGGGGAGTCCAGAACCAGGGGCCACAGTTTAAGAATAAGGAGTAAGCCATTTAGAACGGAGACGAGGAAACACTTTCTATCACAGAGAGTTGTGAGTCTGTGGAATTCTCTGCCTCAGAGGGTGGTGGAGGCCGGTTCTCTGGATGCTTTCAAGAGAGAGCTAGATAGGGCTCTTAAAAATAGCGGAGTCAGGGGATATGGAGAGAAGGCAGGAACGGGGTACTGATTGGGGATGATCAGCCATGATCACATTGAATGGCTCGAAGGGCCGAATGGCCTACTCCTGCACCTATTGTCTATAATCAGTCTGAAGAGGGGTCCCCACCTATCCATGTCCTCCAGAGATGCTGCCTGACCTGCTGAGTTACTCTGGGCTCTACGCAAGATTCCAGCAACTGCAGTTCCTTGTGCCTAAGTGCCAGTGGGTTTACTATGGAGGCGTTGCTAGGTAGCACGTATTTGCTGTGTTTTATTATGTGTTATGACCCAGGCCCATTGTAGCTAGCTCCTGAACAATTGCCCCCATGCTGATCGTCTTCTCGCAGGGCAAACAATTCTGCGCCATGCACACGACTACTTGTTATATGTTCGATGAGCCTCACGGTACTGCATGTTTTCTTGATATTCTGGTGTGCCTGTACTTACTGTTCACAATAACTGATGCTGTCAAGGAGCAGGGCGTAACTGAGCTTCTGTTTTTTTTTTTAATAAACATACACGCGGTCGCAGGGAGAACGTGCGGACTCCACACAGGCAGCACCCGAGGTCGGGATCGAACCCGGGTCTCCACCAGCTGCGCCACTGTTCCGCCCCGCTATGGGATGACATGGCCTGTAAAATGTCCATAACTGCACAACTGACTGCGTAAACCGCATCCTGCAGTGTCTAGTGTGGATCATTACACTTTAGGAAACATGAAAGCCCTGGGGAATGTACTGGAAAGGTGTCACTTTGACAGCACCGTAAGGAGAGAGAGAAGGGGGCTCGACGACTGCCAACCACCGCCAGTCTCCACTGCCCACCTTGCACCAAGGTGTGGGGATGGCGGATCGGCCTCTACAGACATCTGCAGACCCACAAGTAGACGACCCTAGGAGAGGAGAGGACAGTCATACTCGTTTCAAGTGACCGCCGATGATGATGATTAGGTAATTTGGGTAGTTTACACCCCAAGCTGTATGACTTCTCCAATTTCAGGTAGTCCTTGCTTTCTCCCTCCTTCCCCTCCCCTTCCCAGTTCTCCCACAGCCCACTGTCTCCGCCTCTTCCTTTCTTCTTCCCCCCCCCCGCCCCCACATCCATCTGCACATCCATCTGAAGAAGGGTCTCGACCCGAAACGTCACTGATTCCTTCGCTCCATAGATGCTGCCTCACCCGCTGAGTTTCTCCAGCACTTTTGTCTACCTTCGATTTTCCAGCATCTGCAGTTCCTTCTTAAACATGAAGGATCAGAGAACAGCTTTGCAAAGGATGGTCAAAAGATCAGAGGTGATGTGTGGAAAAAAATCCTTTACATTGCAAGTGGTTAAGTTATGTTGTGCATCATCTGAAAAGAAGGTGAATTCTAGGGCAACTTTGACTTTCAAAAGGACTTTAATACATACTTGAAAGTAAAATAATATTGAAGAAATAGCAGGGAAAATGACTGCCTGGAGTCATATATAAAGGCCTGGAAGATGTCCGATGAAAGGTCTCGACCCAAAATGTTGCCACTGCTCCCAAGATGAGACTTTCCATTCTAGGACATCAGAGATGTCCTCTTTTTTTTACCCATCCATGTTCTCCTGACCCACTGAGTGTGCAAATTGCTCGTTCTAAGCTGCCCCCCAGTCTAGTTTCAGTAAAGACACGGAATCAAGCACTTGAAACAACTGTACCTATCCCACCGCGGGTTCGATCCTCGTATCTGCCTGTTCAAGCCCTCTAGGCCTCGCTCAGACAGAGACACTCCAGAAGGTAACGCAGTCCCGAGCGCTCTCCCAGAAGATCGACGCTGAACCTCGTGGTAACGGACTTTTATAGGTCCCGGGACCTCGAGGGGCCGAACCACATGGGGGTGGTCTCTTAATAACCCAATTACAGATATCGATTAACCCCATGCATAACATAAGAAAGAAAGCTCTCGAAGGAAGCTAAAGGGCCTGTCCCTCTGTACGGGGTCATTCAAGAGTCCCACTATACGAGTTTACTCAAGATTTCTTCCGAGTTTCCCCTGATTCGAACTGGGAGAATTACGGTAATAGCCGCTCTTAGGTACTCGGGGCTCTAATGGACACTCTCCGCACTGTTGAAAAAACTTCATGAGCTTACCGCGTTTCCCGAGTACCTGCCGTTAGCGTTACGAGCCGCTAAGAGACGTCCCGAGCTCTGGACGTACCCGCTACGTACTTACCACGAGTTTGATTTTTTTTTTTACTCGGGAGAGCTCTTGAGTAAACTTGTATAGTGGGACAGGCCCTTTACAAGAACAAACATTGAAACATGTGCCCTGAGATTCCAACAATTTCTCCAAGGCTCAACAGTTCGACCAATCATCAATTAACAGGATGACCATCTTGCAACATTATGTATACTGTTTACAATGCTTTTGCAGCGATCCAATAGAAATGATGCATTTCAGGTCAGTTTGCAAAACCACTATACATGTTATCAATTTAGAGAAACATGGGGAGAACACCTGGACCCCTTACCATCCTGCATATCAGTCTGAGCCCAGACTGGCTGGCGCCATCCAAGCCTGTAAAGCAATTCTGACAAATGCAGGGATCCTCCATTTTATGGTGTCTTTAATTTAGCCAATATTAACAAGTGAGTCCAGCACTTTTGTGTTTTTTATTGTAAACCAGCATCTGCAGTTCCTTGTGTCAGCGTGATGTAACTCAGCGGGACGGGCAGCATCTCTGGAGAGAAGGAACGGGTGACGTTTCGGGTTGACAACCTTCTTCAGACTGAGGGTCAGGGGAGAGGGAGAGTAGAGATATGGAAGGGCAAGGTGTGAAAACGTCAGATCGAAGCAGATGTAGAATTGTTAATTGTGTTGGCTGAGGGGAAGTGACAAGGAGGCATACAATCGGTAAAATTAATCAGGCAGACAATGAAACTTTAGTCTGAAGAAGGGTTTCGGCCCGAAACGTTGCCTATTTCCTTCGCTCCATAGATGCTGCTGCACCCGCTGAGTTTCTCCAGCATTTTTGTGTACCTTCGATTTTCCAGCATCTGCAGTTCCTTCTTTAAGACAATGAAAACTTGTTGGAGAACTATGGTGGGGGAAGGATGGAAGAGAGAGAGGGAAAGGCAAGGTTACTGAAGATAAATCAATATTCATACCGCTGAGTTGTAAACTGACAACTTTGTGATTGTACTTTGCGATTGGATTGGTATCATTGTAAATTGTCCCTCGTGTGTGTAGGATAGTGTCTTCTTCTTCTTGGCGTATGGCGTGCATAGCCTAAAGTTGTAGGACAACTTGTTCCATTTGATCTTATTTGATTGTGCACGTCAGGTTGATTGCATTCGTCAGAAACAGGTGACGTTTCACGAACCACGTGAAGGTTGCAATCTCCCACCCCAGATAGTGTCAATGTGTGGGGGATCGCTGGTCGGCGCGGACTAGGTGGGCAGAAGGGCCTCTTTCCGCGCTGTATCTCTAAACTAAACTAAAATAAGCACTTGAATCTCTCTTGAGGAAATGTGGATTTGGTCTGAAGGATTTGTAATTTGTGGGAGATTTCAACGAAGATAATACAGCGTTTTTGTGTTCTCCTAAGAAACATCAGAGTGGGCAAATCTTGCAACGTCAGACTGTGCACATTCACTCATGGTCAGGTTAGCAAGCATTGAGACATAGGGCTGCTTACTCAATCATAGGATATTTTACAAATCACATCTCTTTCACCCCAGGACATTGTGAGTCCAGGAATAACAAGCTCCCAACCCCTGCATACTTCTCTTAAATCATTCGGGTGCAGATGCACAAGTGTAAATTGTCACTGGAGGTTTTTCTTGTCACCATGGTACACTGGGATGTTCTATCATAAAATAAACCTGCACAGTTCTGCTTCCAAAGCGTGTGATTTCAAGTAATCATTTCTGAATTAAATGGTCCGGAGGGCTACACTTGTTCACTTGGAAGTAAATCACAATGTCATTGGAGTTGAGCTGCAGGAATTGAAGGAAATTCTGCATCAAAAGCAATGATGAGAAATGGATTCACAGACTGGGGATGGGAGAGCAGAGAGTCATTGCCTGTCGGGATGGAGTAGAGGGGGGAGGTGAAGATGGGTTGTAGCCATTGGTGGGATCCCCAGAGTAGAGAGACATTGCCAGTCGGGGGGAGTTCTGTCGATTAAATTCCTGGCAATGGGGTGGTTGAAGCAGTCAATAGCCAATAGACAATAGGTGCAGGAGTAGGCCATTTGGCCCTTCGAGCCAGCACCGCCATTCAATGTGATCATCGCTGATCATCCCCAATCAGTACCCCGTTCCTGCCTTCTCCCCCATATCCCCTGACTCCGCTATCTTTAAGAGCCCTATCTAGCTCTCTCTTGAAAGTATCCAGAGAAGCGGCCTCCACCGCCCTCTGAGGTAGAGAATTCCAACTAGATTTTGCAGACATTTTAGATTATACTGTCTCTGGAGAGGGTCCCAGAGGAGGTTTACAAGAATGATCCCAGGAATGAGTGGGTTAACATATGATGAGCGTTTGTCGGCACTGGGCCTGTACTCGCTGGAGTTTAGAAGAATGAGGGGGGGGGGGGGGACCTCATAGAAACATACAGAACAGTGAAAAGGCTTGGATAGAGTGGATATGGAGAGGATGTTTCCACCAGTGGGAGAGTCTAGGACTAGATGTCACAGCCTCAGAATTGAAGGACGTTCTTTTAGGAAGGAGATGAGGAGGAATTTCTTTAGTCAGAGGGTGGTGAATCTGTGGAATTCTTTGCCACAGAAGGCTGTGGAAGCCAAGCCAGTGGATATATTTAAGACAGAGTATAGATAGATTCTTGACCAACTACAGGTGTCGGAGGTTATGGGGAGAAGGCAGGAGAATGTGGTTGGGAGGGAGATAGATCAGCCATGATTGAATGGTGGAGTAGACTTGATGGGCCGAATGGCCTAATTCTGCTCCAATGATCACTTATAATCTTATGATACACTATCACGAGAAATTAGATCCAACATAAGAATGCAGGAAAGCAAACTCATGGAGAATCTAACTGAAATTTATAAATAAGATAGGCACAAAGTGCCGAGTAACTCAGCAGGTCAGGCAGGATCTCTGGAGAAAAAGGATGGGTGGCGTTCGGGATAGGACCATTCTTCAGACTTAAAGTAGGGGGTAGGGAGGGGAGTGTGTCCATCTTTTGCATAAACCAACATCTGCAGTCTTTGTTTCTGAAACTTATCAATGTGAGGCATGGGTCTGCTTTATGGGCCTGTCCCACTTAGGCGACTTTTTAGGCGAGTGCAGGAGACTCTGCACTTGCCACATGGTGGCCACATGTTCGCTGGTGGTATCTGGTGAGTCCCCTTCGTGGTCGCGAGGAGTTCCCGCAATCTGGGAACTAAGCGCGGCCTCAGTATGGTCGCCACAAATTTTTCAACATGTTGAAAATGTTTCTGTGACAAAAATTGGTCGCCATGGAGAAAATCGATAATCCTGTAGTCGTAGGTGCAGTTGTAGTGGGGTCGCCATGTAGTTATGAGTAGTTGAGGTAGTCGTAGGTAGTTTTAGTAAATCGCCTTTGCTGGCCGGTCATTTTCATTAGCTCATTGTGGGAAAAAAAACGTAAGGAGGAGTTTTCAGAACCAAGGATATATGACCGGTAATGTTAAATGTCCGCCAAACTTCACAGCTGTGTATCACTGGCTTATCAAAAGTTGTCTGGCTTCTTAAAAGTTGTCTCCACTCCTTCTCCCCCCTTCTTTCCCCACCCTCTCCCCCCTCTTTTGAAGGACTTACCTTACACTGTGCTAGCCGTCTTAATTACAGCACCAACCTTGCTGTTCATCGCGGTGTGTGTCTGTATCACCTTGGCTTTGCACCGTGTGAATTTCAGACAGCGCTCCCCCCGCTTGCCCTGGCCCCCGCCTTTGCGATGTGTGTGTGTGTGTGTGTTCCACTCTGACAGTCGCCGTTCCAGTTCCCGGTTTTTCTGGCGACTGCCGGCAACCTATGCAATTGTCTCGACCCGAACGTCGCCTATTTCCTTCGCTCCATAGATGCTGCCGCACCCACTGAGCTTCTCCAGCATTTTTTGTCTACCTTCGATTTTCCAGCATCTGCAGTTCCCTCTTAAACACCAGTCATCCTGAGGTGTCTCTTCTTCTTTCGGTGTCCATCTTCCATGTTTCAAACGTTGATCTCGCTGTCATCGTCCGTCCTGCACAAGGACGCAAGCTTCCGGCGACAATCAGTGGGAGCCATCACTTGTTGCAATAGATGATGGTGGTAGCAGAATTAGCTCGGGATACTTCCAGTTTCCAGCCCCGCCACATGGACGCTTCTGCTACGGGGCCCCGAGGAGCCTCAAAAATAGTATTTAAAGGACCTTAAATAAAGTTACATTCTGACTAGAAATGGCACAGAACTCTGAGAGGCCAAGGATGGAGATGTCATATAAGTGGGTCTCACTTAATTCCAATGAAGCTATTCTGTTTGGAACGGAGAAGAGCTTGGAAGCTGAATTGTTTCCCAACTAGAATCACTGGATCAATGCCTCATTGTTAATCTCTCCTTAATTTATGCTGCTTCAGTTTGACTCAGTGTTTGTTTGTGATGTGTGTGAGCTGTTTAATGCAAAGGCTCGCCCATTACGGGACACTGTTCTGAGCTGAAGGAGTGTGTACAAAATCACGAGAGGAATAGATCAGACAGACACACAGTGTCTCTTGCCCAGAGTAGGGGAATCATGAACCAAAGGGCATAGGTTTAAGGTGGGGGGGGGGGGGAAGACTTAATAGAAAGCCGAGGGGTAACTTTTTCACACAAAGGGTGGTGGGTGTATGGAACGAGCTGCCAGAGGAGGTAGTTGAGGCTGGGACTATCGCAACGTTTAAGAGACATTTGGACAGGTACATGGTTAGGACAGGTTTAGAGGGATATGGGTCAAAACGCAGTCAGGTGGGACTAGTGTAGATGGGGCATGTTGTTTGAAGCGGTTTAGTTGGGCCGAAGGATCTGTTTCTACGCTGTAAGACTCTTTGACTGCTTAGTTTAGTTTTCTTAGTTTAGAGATACAGCGCGGAAACAGGCTCTTCGGCCTACCGGGGTCCGCGCCGACCAGCGATCCCCGCATATTAACAGCATCCTACACACACTAGGGACATTTTTTACATTTACCAAGCCAATTAACCTACAAACTTGTACATCTTTGGAGTGCAGGAGGAAACCGAAGATCTCGGAGAAACCCATGCAGGTCAGGGGGGGAACGTACAAACAGACAGTACAAACTGTACAGACAGCACCCGTAGTCGGGATCGAACCCGGGTGTCTGGACTTGCATTCGCTGTAAGGCAGCAACTCTACCGCTGCGCCACCGTGACCGGCCTTTCACAACCTTCCCATATTTTGTAACTGAGGTTAAGAATTATTCTTCCTTGGTGAAGCACAGAATGTGGCTGGGGCAATTGTTCCTCCTTAGGTTTTCTATTTTTTAACTGATACAGCATGGAACAAAGGACCTTCAGCCCGCCGAGTCCATCAAACGCCCGTTCACATTAGTTCTACGTTATCCCACTTTCCCATCCGCTCCCTGCACACTAGGGGGCGATGTACAGAAGCCAATTCATCTACAAACCCGCACGTCTTTGGGACGTGGGAGGAAACCCGAGCGATCCCCGCACACTAAAAGGCCTGTCTCACGAGTCTGCGGTCATTGGCGGCGAAACAGGAAGAATCTACCGCTCCTGGGCCGCCATAGACCGCGCATTCGTGAGAACGCAAAATTCCGGGGCCGTGCGGCGTTGTTCCCAACACCGCACTTTCCTACCGCACAGCCTCCGCCAGCGAGGCACGAGTGCGGCACGGCCGCCGCCACAGCCGCCGCCAGTGAGGCACGAGTGCGGCACGGCCGCCGCCACAGCCGCCGCCAGTGAGGCACGAGCCCCGTGCGTCGAACTTGCATCGCCACAGCCTCCGCCAGCGAGGCCGAGTGCGGCACGGCCGCCGCCACAGCCGCCGCCAGTGAGGCACGAGCGCCGTGCGTCGAACTTGCATCGCCACAGCCTCCCGCCAGTGAGGCACGACCGCCGCCACGGCCGCTGCCACAGCCCCGCAGATCCAAAATGACGTCATCGCAGTCGGCCCGCCCTTTGTTTTAACTACCGCAAGCTCGTGGGACCCGCCGTATTTGAAACACTCGGCCCCCGCGCAGCATCCATGCGGCGCTCCCGTGGCATAGGCTCGGCGCTCTCGCCGTTGCCGTGCGGTCCCCTCTACAGGCGAAGCCGCGCTTCACTGCCGATGACCGCAAACACGTAAGACAGAGCCTTAACACTATCCTACCCACATTGGGGGACAATTTACATTTACACCAAGCCAATTAACCTACAAACCCGCACGTCTTTGGCGTGTGGAGGAAACCGGGGCACCGGAGAAAGCCCACGCGGTCACAGGGAGAACGTGGCAAACTCCGTACAGACAGCACCCGTTGTCAGGATCGAACCCGGGTTTCAGTTTCATTTTAGTTTATCATCGTGTGTACCGAGGTACAGTGAAAAGGTTTGGTGCATCCTAACCAGGCAGCGGAATGACAATACTGCAACTGCAACTTTATTTATATAGCACATTTCATACACGAGGCAGACTCAAAGTGCTTCACATAAAAACATGTCATACAATAAAAATGAAATAATAAAATGAAATAAAATAGAAGAATTAAAATAAAATAAAAGCAAAGTTAAAACGCATTATAGAAAAGTGCAAAATTTAAAAGTGCAATGTAGTTTAAGATTTAGCTGAAAGCTAAAGTGAACAGAAAAGTTTTCAGTCTTGTTTTTAAAAGTGGTGAAAGTAGGGGCAAGTCTAAATCTTCAGCAAGTTTCATTCCAGCTATTTGTTGCATAGTAACTAAATCCTGCTTTCCCATGTTATGTATTTACTCTGGGAATCACTAACAGATTGGTCTCAGAAGATCTTATATCTAGAAGGCTTATATAGTGGAAGCATGTCAGTGATAGACTTTGGCCCTAAACCATGTAGTGATTTATAGGTGAGCAGCAGGATTTTGAAATCAATTCTCTGACATACAGGGAGCCAATGTAAGGATTTAAGAATTGGTGTAATGTGTTCACATTTTTTGGTCTTTGTTAGAACTCTAGCAACAGCGTTCTGAACAAGCTGTAGCTGCTTGACAGTTTTTTTCGGAAGACCTGCAAGGAGACCGTTACAATAATCTAGCCTACTAGTAATAAAGGCATGTACAAGTTTTTCTACGTCTTGAGCTGGCATGAGTCCTCTTAGTCTTGCTACGTTTTTGAGGTGATAGTAAGGCTGATTTTGTTACTGATTTGATGTGACTGTCGAAATGTAAATCTGAATCCATAATAACCCCGAGATTTCTGGCTTTGTTTGAAGTTTTCAGGGACAGAGAGTGAAGGTGTTGGGTTACTTTAAGCCTTTCTTTTTTAGCACCAAAAACAAATTATCTCCGTTTTGTCCTATTTAGTTGGAGGATATTTTGGCACATCCAGTCTTTGACTTGCTCAATGCACTGGCACAGCAGATCTATGGGGCGATAGACATTTGGTGATAGCGCTACATAGATTTGAGTGTCATCGGCATAGCAGTGGTGGTCAATATATATTATTTCGCATGATTTGCCCTAGTGGGAGCATGTAGATGTTGAATAAAGAGGGCCCTAAGATCGAACCTTGCGGGACTCCACCTTGTGGTTGGTTCTGATACAAAGTCGCCAATTACAATCGAGCCATTGACAGTGTGCAGAATCATGATAAGGGTTTAGTTATTCTAACAAGGGAGCTCTGGTGTTGTCAGGCAGCAGCTCTACGATGACCCACCATGCCGCCCCGAATACAGGAAATTAAATTTCAATGCTATATTCTCCACGTTGTTTAACAATCATCCAAAACACAGGTCCTCTGGGGCGGCACGGTGGCGCAGCGGTAGAGTTGTTGCCTTACAGCGAATGCAGCACAGGAGACTCGGGTTCGATCCCAACTCCCGTGCTATCTGTACGGAGTTGTACATTCTCCCCGTGATCTGCGTGGGTTTTCTCCGGGTGCCCCGGGTTTCCTCCCACACTCCAAAGACGTACAGGTTTGTAGGTTAATTGGCTTGGTAAAATGTAAAAATTGACCCTAGTGGGTATAGGATAGTGCCTTTATAACAAGAGAAATCGAATATAGGAACAAAGAGGTCCTTCTGCAGTGTACAGGCCCTAGTGAGACCACACCTGGAGTATTGGGTGCAGTTTTGGTCCCCTAATTTGAGGAAGGACATTCTTGCTATTGAGGGAGTGCAGCGTAGGTTTACAAGGTTAATTCCTGGGATGGCGGGACTGTCATATGCTGAGAGAATGGAGCAGCTGGACTTGTAAACTCTGGAGTTTAGATAGGATGAGAGGGTATCTCATTGAAACATGTAAGATTGTTAAGGGCTTGGACACGCTAAAGGCAGGAAACATGTTCCCGATGTTGCAGGAGTCCAGAACCAGGAGTAAGGATAAGGAGTAAGCCCATTTAGAATGGAGACAAGGAAACATTTTTTCTCACAGAGAGTGGTGAGTGTGGAATTCTCTGCCTCAGAGGGCGGTGGAGGCCGGTTCTCTGGATACTTTCAAGAGAGAGCTACATAGGGCTCTTAAAAATAGCAGAGCCAGAGGATATGGGATGAAGGCAGGAACGGGGTACTGATTGAGGATGATCAGCCATGATCACATTGAATGCGGTGCTGGCTCGAAGGGCCGAATGGCCTACTCCTGCACCTATTGTCTATTGTCTATTGTTAATGTGCGGGGATCGCTGGTTGGCACGGATTCAGTGGGCCGAAACGCCTGTATCTCTAAACTAAACTAAAAACTAAACTCCAACCTTACCACAAAATTGCCTTGGGTTATAAACTACTGCTGAGACAGACACATATGTCTTATATCTGTCTGCAATGCAGACACATCAACCTTAGCTTTTGATCACAGAGTTTGTCCTTGTCCCTCTTGCCACCGGTAACTGGCGGAATGCTGATGGAATGCCTCGTGGCGTTTCATCAATTCTGATGGAGGATTATTGACCTGTAACATTAGTTCAGCCGCCATCTTCATAAACGTTGCCTGACCAAGAGTGTTTGTGCAGAATTACAGATTGCTAGTTTACTCAGTGTTTTGGTTTTATCGTTGAAGGAAAAAAAGTATCAAACAAACCTAGAAGTTGAACAGCGTCTATTTTCGGTGTGCTAAAGTGTAATTGCATTCAGTGCCAATGTCAAATTGGGTTTGACAATGCAACTAAACAGCAGACTTGGTCCAAATCCAATGGGAAACTACACTAGGGCAGTTTAACTCAGAAATGAGGCACGGTGGTGGCGCAGCGGTAGAGTCGCTGCCTCACAGCGCCAGAGACCCGGGTTCAATTCTGACCACGGGTGCTGTATGTATGGAGTTTGTACCTTCTCCCCGTGACCTGCGTGGGTTTTCTCCGGCTGCTCCAGTTTCCTCCCACGCTCCAAAGATGTACAGGTTTGGTTAATTGGCTTTGGTATCATTGTAAATTGTCCCTAATGTGTGTAGGATAGTGTTAGTGTGCGGGGATCGCTGGTTGCCTGGGATTCGGTGGGCCGAAGGGCCTGTTCCCGCACCGCATAGCCAGAGAAAACGCAGGGGTGACTTTTCGGGTCGAGAATCTTCTTCAATGCCTTCCTTTTCATTCCAAATGACATTGATTTGTTGAATTGTTACAATTTGCCTGATATGTTTCTGCACCCATTCAAACAAACTATTTGGTTCAACTACCCTAATATATGTTGTGATATTTTTCCTGTGGGCAGGTTAGCATTTTTATAGATTCCTTCTTTTGAGTCTAACTGCCATTGATTCTGTCACGATAATACAATCCTTTCACACTAGATGTATTTGTGTTCTTTTGTAAACCACTTTCATGATATTAATTTTTCCATTGAACTGTTGTTGGCCAAAACTGTGATGAGTACTCAATGTTAAATTTTATCTGAGGATGCTACATTTAAATGCAAAGAGGTCCTTCTGCAGTTGTACAGGGCCCTAGTGAGACCACACCTGGAGTATTGTGTGCAGTTTTGGTCCCCTAATTTGAGGAAGGACATTCTTGCTATTGAGGGAGTGCAGCGTAGGTTTGCAAGGTTAATTCCCGGGATGGCGGGACTGTCATATGCTGTGAGAATGGAGCGGCTGAGCTTGTACACTCTGGGGTTTAGAAGGATGAGAGGGAATCTCATTGAAACATATAAGATTGTTAAGGGTTTGGACACGTTAGAGGCAGGAAACATGTTCCCGATGTTGGGGGAGTCCAGAACCAGGGGCCAGTTTAAGAATAAGGAGTAAGCCATTTAGAACGGAGACGAGGAAACATTTTTTCACACAGAGAGTGGTGAGTCTGCGGAATTCTCTGCCTCAGAGGGCGGTGGAGGCAGGTTCTCTGGATGCTTTCAAGAGAGAGCTAGATAGGTCTCTTAAAAATAGCGGAGTCAGGGGATATGGGGAGAAGGCAGGAACGGGGTACTGATTGGGGATGATCAGCCATGATCACATTGAATGGCGGTGCTGGCTCGAAGGGCGGAATGGCCTTCTCCTGCACCTATTGTCTATTGTCTATTGTCTAAAGTGATTTTTAATAATTTGATGGTAGATAAAAATGCTGGAGAAACTCAGCGGGTGAGGCAGCATCTATGGAGCGATGGAATAGGTGACGTTTCGGGTTATTAAAAAGTGTACATAAACACGACGAAATTTAATCAGGAGTGGCTACTCGTAAAGAAAAGTGAAATGGAAAAACTCTCGGCGTTTCTGCGTGCGGTGTTGGCGTAGCGAGGAATCAGAGACCCGAAACGTCACCTATTCCTTCGCTCCATAGATGCTGCCTCACCCCTCTGAGTTTCTCCAGCATTTTTGTCTGCCTTCGATTTTTCCAGCATCTGCAGTTCTTTCTTTAATAATTTGATCTACAATATGATGAAACATTGTGCTCACTTTGAATGTGGCTCGTCCAGTGGGTAAAGCACAGTAAATGCATTACCGCAATCAAGATCCATTTAAGCATCAGCTTGTTCAGTTCGTACGTCAGTATAGCTCTCTGAGCACTTCACATCTACTAATAATTACATTGTTAAAACAACCTGAACTATTCCAGCACTTTGTATCTAACCTTGATAAACTGTCTTCTTCTCTCATTCTCATTCATTTATATAATTTGTGTTCGGCCATACTCCACCCACAGCACGGAATGTTCTAGATTGGGTGAATTGTACCAAAACTTTCCTCAGTTTTATGATTGTAAATAATGAATTTTTTTTCGTCTTTATCCACAAGTAATGATACAGGTGACTCACGAAGGAAATATCGTGGGATACTGGATATCATTTTATTTTTCCACAGTCAGTTTGTTCAAACATTCCTTTTGTATTAGCTTTGTGTTGATTACATTGGTGCATGAGGAGCATTGTACAAGATGAACGGTCGAACATTTTTTCTCTTCGCAGGGAAAGTTTATAATTGTTTACCTTGCGGTCTCAGAATGCCTCGACGTGACGTGCAGCCGTGTTGGTTTGTGAGGTGAGCAGGGTTGAAAATCGTTACGCTTCCTTTCTTTCCCCTCAACCAGCCTCATTGCACAGTTCCAGCTCCACGTTTTTCTCAGCTGTTTATCCTCCCTGCGACAATGTCTTCAAGCTGATCGGGAAAGTAGAGGGTTTGGTGGAGAACAGCCTGGACAGCACTGGTGTTACCCGCGTCTGTAAAACAGGGACACAACATGGATGATCAGCCATGATCACATTGAACGGCGGTGCTGGCTCGAAGGGCCGGATGGCCTACTCCTGCACCTATTGTCTATTGAGTTACTACATCTAGATTTTATTTAACTTGCTGGTCACACTATAGTTTTAGTTTTAGAGATACAGCATGAAAACAGGCCCTTCTGCCCACCAAGTCCATAGAAACATAGAAAATAGGTGCAGGAGTAGTCCATTCGGCCCTTCGAGCCTGCACCGCCATTCAATATGATCATGGCTGATCATCCAACTCAGTATCCTGTACCTGCCTTCTCTCCATACCCCCTGATCCCTTTAGCCACAAGGGCCACATCTAACTCCCTCTTAAATATAGCCAATGAACTGTCCTCAACCACCCTCTGTGGCAGAGAATTCCAGATTCATCACTCTCTGTGTGAAAAATAAAATTCTCATCTCGGTCCTAAAAGACTTCCCCCTTATCCTTAAGCTGTGACCCCTTGTTCTGGACTTCCCCAACATCAGGAACAATCTTCCTGCATCTAGCCTGTCCAACCCCATGCCAACCATCGATCACCCGTTCACCCACAAGTCCTGCGTCACCCACTTCTTACACACGACACTGTAACTAGATCGATTGTGAGTTACAGTATTGTCTTTCTGCTGACTGGTTAGCACACAACAAAAGCTTTTCACTGTATCTTGGTACACACGACAATAAACTAAACTGATTACTTTGATGCAATTTATTGAGGCCAATTAACCTGCAAACCCGCACGTCTTTAGGATGTGGGAGGAAACTGCAGCACACTCATGCGGTCACAGGGAGAACTTGCAAACTCCACACAGACAGCATCCAAGGTCAAGATCGAACCCGGTCTCTGGCGCTGTGAGGCAGCGGCTCTACCCAGGGCGCCACTGTGCCGCATGTACTGTGCAAGAGAGTCAGCCGTTTCAGAAAGAAAACTGGGTCAATCACCAGATAACGCCATATAGATTACCAATCACTTCTCAACTAGTCTGCAAGAGCTAAAATGCAAAACCATCACCAAACCTATCCCACCCAGTAAAGTTGGAAAGAGAATTCAGATCTGTCCATGTCCTCCAGAGATGCTGCCTGACCCACCGAGTCATTCCAGAGCTTTGTGTTCCACCAAGATTCCAGCATCTACCGTTCCTTATGTCTTTAGGTAATTAACATTCAGTGGGGTGGAAATTGTTCAGTAACTCCGCTCTCACCACCATGCACCCAATGATTGCAACATTTCGCTTTTGGAAAGTCATTATTTGCATTCTTCAATGCGTTTTGTTCTCCAAATGGAGAGTGCTTCTGTTTTGGTGCTGCTTTCATAGAGCTGATTCTGGCTGTGGTCACTTTTCTGCTTGTTCCAGAAGTTGTTTTCCACATTCTTTTCTAGTTCAAAGATCTAGGAGAGCTTTTATTTTTTTTAAACACTTGCTACCCTTTCGAAGGCTCCTAAAGTGCTTTTCCTCTTTCTGCTTAAGCAGTCCTACCTTGCGGCCTTTATCACGTATGCCATGCTTGCAATGCAACATGCAGGTTTAATGCCTATGAAATATTAACAGCATGGAACATTTAAATATAAAACATGTTAAACATTCTGCGTCTGTGCAGTTACACTTAGTCACCCATGCTTAAGCCCTGTGGCATGCTATTTTCATTTTATCTATCCGTTAAATATATAAACTATACAGATTTTCTTTGCTTGTTTGCAATGCTTCTGGCAGTTTGATAGCAATTCTTGTAAGCGCTGGCTAGAAGACTTAATGGGAGATGGTGGGCGGTGTGCCAGTACTTTTTCCCGATGAATCATCTGACAGTATGTGAGACCTTGCCACAGTGTGGGATCTCAGAAGAGTTTTCCCACAAATATCCGGACTTGCCAAGCTTTCCTTCCCTTCCCTTCCCCCAGCTCTCACCTCCTAGAGAGATGTCAGCGTGTTCCACTTCTGGGATGTGGGTAACTGGGGTTGTTTTCCCAGGCTCCAAAGAATTGTTGCCCAGACATTGATTTCACTAGAGATTCCCACCACTGTCTAGCTTCGATTTTTCCAGCATCTGCAGTTCTTTCTTAAAGAGTTACAAGCAATCTTTTTGGCACCATGTTGTGATTTTGCTGTTATCAGGCAACTGAACCATCCTATCACCAACTAGAGAGTGGTCCTGAGCTTCCATCTACCTCAATGGCAACCCTCGGACTATCTGTAATCGGATTTTGCTGGACTTTATCTTGCAATAAACGTTATTCCCTTCAGCAAGCATCTGTAAACTTTGGACGGCTCGATTGTAAACATGTATAGTTTTCCCATTGCCTGGTTAGCACGCAACAAAAGCTTTTCACTGCACCTTGGCACACGTGACAATAAACTAAACTAAGTCTTCATCTTGATTTATCAGATATCAGAGAGGCTGTAAGAGGATGGGGTGCTCCATTACTTGTGTCAGTAGTAAAGTTCCTTTTATTTATTTGCCATTACTTTTGTGGGCTTTCAGCCATCAGAGATGGTTGGTCACAGCTTAAGATAACCAGTGGAGACACAAGGAACTGCAGATGCCGGTTTACAAAAAGATATACAAAGTATAGGAGTAACTCAGCGGGCCAGGCAGCATCAGTGGAGAACATGGATAGGTGACGTTTCACAGAGTGCTGGAGTAACTCAGCGGGCCAGGCAGCATCTGTGGAGAACATGGATAGGTGACGTTTCACAGAGTGCTGGAGTAACTCAGCGGGCCAGGCAGCATCTCTAGAGAACATGGATAGGTGACGTTTCACAGAGTGCTGGAGTAACTCAGCGGGTCAGGCAGCATCTGTGGAGAACATGGATAGGTGACGTTTCACAGAGTGCTGGAGTAACTCAGCGGGTCAGGCAGCATCTCTGGAGAACATGAATAGGTGACGTTTAGAGTCAGGACACATCTTCAGACTCTACCGTAATCAGACTGAAGAAGGATGCTGACCCAAAACCACCTATCCATGTTCTCCACAGATGCTGCCTGACCCGCTGAGTTACTCCAGCACTTTGTGAAACGTCACCTATCCATGTTCTCCACAGATGCTGCCTGACCCGCTGAGTTACTCCAGCACTCTGTGAAACGTCACCTATCCATGTTCTCCACAGATGCTGCCTGGCCCACTGTCCTGACTCACCTGGACAGACAGGGCACGTATGTGAGGATGCTCTTCATTGACTATAGCTCTGCATTCAATACGGTCATCCCCACCAAGCTTACCACCAAACTCCACCAGCTAGGCCTCAGCTCGCCGATATGCGATTGGATCCTGAACTTTCTGACGGAGCGACCGCAGGCAGTGAGACTGGGCCCGCACCTGTCCTCCACTATCACCCTGAGCACCGGCACGCCACAGGGCTGTGTACTAAGCCCCATGCTCTACTCCCTCTTCACTCACGACTGTGTCCCTGCATTCGACACCAACACCATCGTGAAGTTTGCAGACGACACAACAGTGATTGGGCTGATCACCAACGGTGATGAAACAAAATACAGAGCGGAGGTGCAGAACCTGGCGGACTGGTGCACTCATAACAACTTGTCACTAAACACCTCCAAGACCAAGGAGCTGATTATTGACTTCAGGAGGTCCCATAATGGAGAATACGCCCCAATCTCCATTTACGGGGAAAGTGTGGAGAGAGTGTCCAGCTTTAAGTTTCTGGGCATTCACATTTCAGAGGACCTCACATGGTCCACCAACACCGCTGCGCTGGTCAAGAAGGCACAGCAACGACTGTTCTTCCTGAGGACATTAAAAAGTCTGGTCTGCCCCAACAGCTGCTGACAACATTCTACCGCTGCACCACAGAGAGCATATTAACGTATGGCATCTCTGTGTGGTATCTCAGCTGCACGGAGGTGGAGAGGAGAGCTCTTCAGAGCGTCATCCACAGAGGGCAGAGGATCATTGGGACATAGCTACCAGCCTTGGAGGGCATCTACCACACACGGTGCTTCAGGAAGGCCGTCAGCATCCATAAGGACTCATCACACCCTTGTAACGGACTGTTTGAACTACTTCCCTCCGGCAGACGTTACAAGGCCTTCTACGCCCGAACCTCCAGACTCAGAAACAGCTTTATTCCAAGAGCTATAGCGGCTCTGAACCGGCCCTGCTGAGTGCCCCCCCACCCACCCCCCCTGGACAGTCTCCCTCGGATGGTCACGTCACTCAGCTTGCTTGCTTATTTATTTATTTTACTTTTCTTGTACATCGGTGGAGCTGCATACTAAATCTCGTTGCACTGACGTGCAATGACAATAAAAGATATTATTATTATTATTATTATTACTCCACCTCTTTGTGTTCTATGCAAGATTACAGCATTTGCAGTTCTTTGTGTCTATGTTGGGTTGCTGTTGTGGAAAGCAAGATTATGAAGGCTTTCAGGTCGATGCTTTCAGCATCACTTTGATGTGGTTTTAACGACCTGAGACTTTCTGTCCACAGGAAAACTGGTTCACTAAATTTTATTTGAACATCATAACAATTTAGAAAGGTAGTTCTTCTTGACCATGTTGAAGGGCTAAGCTTCCTTCTGATTCAATCTTCAACAACATATTTCAGTAGACTCCCAAAGGAACCAAACCATGGGTACAGCTGTTTTTTCATTAACAAGGGGCAAATGTCAGACAAAGCTCTTGTTCCCACAGTTAATACTTTAAATAAAGCAGCAATCTATCCTGTTTTTGCAGTCTGAATAATTTGTAATATCTCCAGAGAATGCCATATAAAGCTACAAACTTTTGATAACTCTGTGGCAACCGTTTCTCTTCTTAAGTATGTCTGTGTCTCTTAACAGGACGAAAGTTCATCGGCCTCTGCTATGAAGAATTTTTGTATCTGAAAGAAAGGCACTGAGTTGATTTTGATTCTGATGTGTCTCTTCAGCAGAGTCAGTATGAGTACAGACACAAATCAGCGGGACAGGCAGGCAGCATCTCTGGAGAGATGGAATGGGTGACTTTTCGGGTCGAGACCCTTCCTCAGACTGACCTGCCATTATGTATGTTGTTCTGTATGAGTGTTGTTCATGTCCATGAAGGGATTGCCGAGATGCTGACATTCTGGTTCCATGTGCGTAGAATGGAGTACAGTTTAGTTCGGAGACACAGTGCGGAAACAGGCCCTTCAGCCCACCCAGTCCACACCGACCAGCGATCCCTGCACACTAACACTACCCTACACACACTAGGGATAATTTGACATTGATACCAAGCCAATTAACCTACAAGCCTGTACGTCTTTGGAGTGTGGGAGGAGACCGAAGATCTCGGAGAAAACCCACGCAGGTCACGGGGAGAACGTGCAAACTCCGTACAGGCGAGTCCCCTTAGTCAGGATCGAACCCGGGTCTCCGGCGCCGTGAGGCTGTAGCTCTACCGCTGCGCCAGCGTGCCCATAATACAGACTGTCAGGTCACAGTTCAACATTACATTGTGCTGCCCCAGCCAGCAGCAGTGTTAATTGCTGGGGGGGCGATGCTATAGGATGGGTCAGTCCCTGGGTGGTGATGGCTCACGTTATTCTTGGGTGGTCTCAAGGAACATTCTGCTCCTGAATGCTCCAGAAATACATTTCAAACATCATTTTGCTGGGAATTTGGGAGGGACTCAAATCCCTCCAACTAGTTCCAAACCAAACCATTTTTATTATTTGGCATGAATACTTGAATGTAGATGATGAACTCATACTCAGAGCGGCACTGTGGAGCAGCGGTAGAGTTGTTGCCTTTTTTACCGGTAACATTTTCATGTGACCATCAACCGGCGGGGTCACAACGTCAGAAGCCTGGATCGCCTCAGCGCAGAGGGAGAACAAAGAGGGAAGAGACAGGGACTTTAAGACTTTTGCCTCCATCACAGTGAGGAGGTGCCTGGTGAACTCACTGTGGTGGATGTTATTGTGTGTTTTGTTATTTATTATATGTATGACTGCAGGCAACGAAATTTCGTTCAGACCGAAAGGTCTGAATGACAATAAAGGAATCTAAGTCTAAGTCTAAGTCATTAAACCCGGCTTCGATCCGGACCACAGGTACTGCCTGCAGGGAATTTGTATGTCTCCCCGTGACCTGCGTGGGTTTTCTCCGGGTGCTCCGGTTTCCTCCAAGACGTGCAGGTATGTAGGTTAATTAGCTTTGGTAAATTGTAAAATGATTGTAAATTGTCCCTAGTGTGTGTAGGACAGTGTTAGTGTGTAGGGATTGCTGGTCGGCACGGACTCAGTGGGCCGAAGGGCCTGTTTCCACGCTGAATCTCTACACTAACCTAAACTAAACTAAAATACATTTCCGTGTGGCCAGGAATTCCAGATTGCTTACAATAAGTAACGGTCTCGGTGAAAATTGTACCTAATTAAAGGCACCAAAGTATAAGTAAAGGTTTTGCTGACAATTTTACCTTACAATAAGTAAAAGATTTGCAGGCAATTTTACGGCGTTGACTTATATCGCAGTGACAGTCACAAGGACTGACGGAGATTGCATGGACTACGTACTGGGACTACTTCTGAATGCCGTGTCCAGAACGCGCAACTGTGTTGCTGACTTTTGATTAGTGCAAGCGTCAGGGATTATGGGGAGAAGGCAGGAGAATGGGGTTAAGAGGGAGAGATAGATCAGCCATGATCGAATTGCGGAGTAGACTTGATGGGCCGAATGGCATAATTCTGCTCTTATCACTTACAAACTGTTATTACTTTGAAATTAACTATCCTTATTTGCCGAACAGTTTGGAATTGTGTTTCTCCCCCTGTAGTTTAACCATATTAAAGAGTGACATCCTGGAGACATGAACTGATGATGCGGAGAAAGGATCAAACACAACGAGAGAAGCTGGGGAATATCAATTCAGGCAGCTAAATTAATTCTGACACCTTAATGCCACTGAAGATAACCGTAAAGTTACGTGATTTTTGAAAAGGGACAATGATTCATAAATACTCTTGGGCATCTGTTTTTTGCTTTAGGTCGTTTAACTTTTGGGTTGGGGTGGGAGATTGCAACCTTGCTTCGACTAATGCAATCAACCCGACGTGCACAAACAAATAGATGTAGTGTTTTGGTGTCAACAACATTAGGCTGTGCATGCCATACACAAGAAGAAGAAGAAGACATCTGTTTTGTTTTTTGCCTTTTCAAGTGAAAGGCTGGCAGGAAATCTATCATCTTAATGATAGATTCCAGACACGCAGTAACCTAATTGATACTTAAAACCTTTGATACCAGCCAAGCAAGTAACTCACTCTGTTCAAGGGCAATTGGGGACGGATAATAAATTCTGACCTCGTCCGCGACGCCCACATCCTGTACTCAAAGCACAGCGAGTCAGGCAGCATCTGTGGAGGGAAATGGAACGATGCCATCTGGATGGTGATCGATGCATCCAGATCTTCATAAGTGATAGGAGCAGAATTCGGCCATTCGGCCCGTCAAGTCTTCTCCGCCATTCAATCATGGCTGATCTATCTCTTTTTTATTATCCGTGTTTTTATTGACCAAGTGGTCCAGTGCGGAGTGGAGAGCCAGTGAAATTGCATCTACCGTTGACCTGTTGTGGCGGTATGCGAACTGTAGTTGGTCGAGGTTTTTGTCGAGGTAGGAGTTGATTTGCGCCATAACCAACCTCTCAAAACACTTCATCACCACGGACGTTAGTGCCACTGGTCGATAGTCATTGAGGCACGTCACCTTACTCTTCTTGGGCACCGGTATTATTGATGCCCTCTTAAAGCAGGTGGGAACCTCAGAGCTCAGAACTGAGAGGTTGAAAATGTCCGTAAAAACTTCAGCCAGTAGGTCTGCACGTCTCGAGAACTCGACCGGGTATACCATCAGGTCCAGCAGCTTTCCGAGGGTTCACCCCCCTGAAGGATCTTCTGATGTCGGCCTCTGTGACTATGACTGTAACACTGTCAGGGCGAATAGGGGTTCAGGAAGTCAAATCAGTGTTCTCCCTATCGAACCGTGCGTAGAATGCATTGAGCTTGTCAGGGAGTGATGCTTCGCTGTCGTTTGAGCCGCCTCCTGATTTCGCCTTGTTGGAGGTAATGGCATTCAAGCCCTGCCACAGTTGCCGAACATCCGTCTCATCCTCCAGCTTAGAGCAGGTCCTTTTTGATGGCCTTACCAAGGTCGTATCTGGACTTCTTATAGACCTCTGCATCGCCAGATCTGAATGACCGGGATCTGGTCTTCAGAAGAATGCGGATCTCATGGTTCATCCAAGGCTTCTGGTTAGGAAACACTCGGAAGGTTTTTGTTGGAACGCAGTCCTCCACACATTTCCTTATGAAGTCTGTAACGACTGTGGCGTATTCATTCAGGTCCTTTGCCGAGTCCTTGAACATTGCCCAGTCTACAGACTCCAAACAGTCCTGTGTCCCCCCCTCCCCGACCAGCTCTGTAGTCCTCATCTCTGGGGGTGCTTTCTTCAGTTGCTGCCTGTATGCGGGAAGAAGCAGCACCACTGAATGGTCGGATTTTCCGAAGTGAGGGTGAGGGATAGAGCGATAGGCGTCTTTGATGGACGTGTAGCAGTGGTCAAGGGTGTTTGATCCTCTGGTGCTGCAGGAGACATGTTGATGGAAGTTAGGGAGCGATTTCTTCAGGTTAGCTTTGTTGAAGTCCCCGGCTATGGTGGCAATTGCCTCGGGGTAAGCAGTCTGGTGCTTGTTGACCACGGCGTGCAGTTCCCCCAGTGCCAGATGGACATCAGCCTGGTGTGGGATGTAGACCGCTGATGTCAGGATGATGGAGGTGAATTCCCTCGGTAGGTAGAAGGGACGGCACTTCACCGCCAGATGTTTGAGGTGTGGAGAGCAGGAGTTGGATAGGACTGCCATGTCTGAGCACCACGCAGAGTTGACCATGAGGCAGATGCCCCCTCCTCTCCCTTTGCCAGATGCCTGCGTACGGCCATACGGTGGATGGAGAACCCTTCAGGCTGGACCGCTGAGTCTGGGGGTGAGCCATGTCTCTGTGAAACAGAACACAGAGCATTCCCTCAGCTCCCTTTGGTAAAGCAGCCTTGACCTTATGTCCTCCACTTTGTTTTCTTGTGACTGTACGTTGGTATATTTGTACCAACAGGATGGTAGGGAGAGGGGGCCGAAGTCCGCTACGCTTCAGTCTTACTTGTAGTCCTGCCCGACAGCCACGTTTCCGTACTCCATGAAGCCCTCCTCGGTGATTAAAGGTACAGTACTTGTGAGTCTCCGCGAGGTCGGGGATTCCCCTGAGATCGGGGATTCCCTTGCAGTCGGCACCTCCAGCTCCGTTGCTGCTGGGAGATCCTGCCCGACGGCCTCGATTCCGGACTACATGAAAGCCTCCCCGGTGTTTACAGGTACAGTACTTACTGTACCTGCGCGCCTCCGCGAGGTCGGGGATTCCCCTCCGATCGGGGATTCCCTTACCGTCGCTATCTTTGGGAGTTCGCAGGAGCGTTAATGGCAGGGTGACGCCTGTTTGGTGGTGAGCAGATTTTTTTGGGGGGTTTTCTCTTCCCCCGTTATGTACTATGTTTATATATTCACATATTCTGTTGTGCTGCAGCAAGTAAGAATTTAATTGTCCTATTTGGGACATGTAAATTTGACAATAAAACACTCTTGACCTTTTTCTGGTCGCCGCTGGATTTTCAACAGGTTGAATATTTTCGGCAACCTGCTGCGACTATGACGGGTGCCGGCAAGTCGCCGAAAAAAATTGCGTAAGTGGGACAGGCCCTTTATGCTCTGTTTTCTCCCCCAACAAGTTCAGAGCTGTCCCTCGTCTAATTTAATTCCACAGCAGCTGGCAGAATATTCAACACCAGGAAAGTATCTGCTGATAAAACATCAGCAGGAGGGAGTTTCTAATTAATCGGAGCCAGGAGAGGTGATAGCCTCAACGGTGGGAATAGCAATGAACCAGGGAAACCTGCTCCAGGATTTTGGAAAGCCAGCCAGATTTCTGTTATCTGCCCTTCTTGAACTTTCTTCAGGTTTTATTTAATTCGCTTGTCAGAACCTGACAAAGTGGAATTCTTTGCCACAGAAGGCTGCGGAGGTTGTCAGTGGATATTTCTAAGGCAGAGGTAGATAGATTCTTGATTAGTACGGGTGTCAGGGGTTATGGGGAGAAGGCAGGAGAATGGAGTTAGGATGGAGCCATGATTTAATGGCGGAGTAGATTTGATGGGCCGAATGGCCTAATTCCGCTGCTATCACTTATGACCTAAAGTTGGTGACATGATGTTTGTACACAATGGCATTTTGAATGTGTTTGCCCCCTAATTACAACCGGTCCAGACATGCAGATGAGGTTGTCATGTTTAGTTCAAGGTCAGTCCTGTGGAGCTGTATGTTGAGGAGGGGAGTGTTTGGACAACGGGCAAAACTGCAATAACGCAAGGAGCTGGGTTGGCAATGAGGTGCCCAATTCAAGAGGAAGTGAGTCTCAGGTCTTTCACCTCAGATATTAAGGGCTTCTCTCTCCATAAATGTAATCTAAAGGCCACAAAGTGGCACAGCGGTAGAACTGCTGCCTTAAAGTGCCAGAGACCCGGGTTCGATCCCGACTACGGGTGCTGTCTGTACGGAGTTTGCACGTTCCCCCCCGTGACCTGCGTGGGTTTTCTACTATGTCAACGGGTGCTCCATGGGTGTTAATTGGCTTTGGTAAAATTGTAAATTGTCCCTCGTGTGTGTAGGATAGATAATGTTAGTGTGCAGGGATCACTGGTTGGTGCGGAGTCGGTGGGCCGAAAGGCCCGTTTCCACGCTGTAGCTGTAAACCAGCGCTCTTCAACCTGGGCGGTACCGCCCACTAGTGACCGATTTAAGCTTTCAGGTGGGCGGCAGAATAATTACATGTTGTATTAAAAACATCCAAAATCTACAAACGCAAATCTGTGCGAGAATGTATGTGAAAATAAAAAGTTACTATCATTTCAGAGAAAAGTATTTGAATTATGTATTTTAAACTTTTATGCTGTGTGAATTTTTAACTATGTAAAATATTGTAATGTTTAATCGCCACCAAACCCCCTGGGAGCCGGTGTCGAGCCCCCTCCGCGCTGGCTGCGAGCCAGGCCCGACACCTCCGGCTGGGGACGGCCCAGCAACGGGGACCCGCGCCCATTCTGGAGTTGTCGGTTGGCACGGCGGGGCGGCGCTGTTTCTCCGCGCTGGCTGTGGGCCAACCGACAGCCACCGGAGCGACAGGACAGTGGAACTCTGCTGCAGACACCTGCCCAATAAAAGACCCTCTCCCGTTCCCCAGTCCCTGCCTCCTCTCTCCTACCATCTATCCCGTTGACCGTCGCTCCTTAGCAGGAACCGCTGCTCAACGTTTCTTATAGAAGAGACAGGCAGCATCTCTGGAGAGAAGGAATGGGCGACGTTTCGGGTCAAGACCCTTCTTCAGACTGAAGTCAGGGCAAAGGGAAACGAGAGATATAGACGGTGATGTGGAGAGAGAAAGAACAATTAATGAAAGATATGCAAAAAAGTAACGATGATAAAGAAAACAGGCCATTGTTAGCTGTTTAAGAAGGAACTGCAGATGCTGGAAAATGGAAGGTAGACAAAAGTGCTGGAGAAACTCCAGCTGTTAGACTTGGGTGGGGGAGGGATATAGAGAGGGAATGCCGGGGCTACTTGGAAGTTAGAGAAATCAACACATATCACTGGGCTGGAAGCTGCCCAAGCGAAATATGAGATCCACGAGATATGAAATATGAGAAACACTTACCAACGGATGTTGCTTGTAGGAGGTCCCTGAACTCTTCTGTCTCCAGCACCTTCAGGATGTTGGTGGACTCCATTCTCTCCAGCTCCACCCTCCAGTACACGTAGATCTTGTGGTTGAAGCTGACGTAGACCAAACAAGGGCTGTTGCGACCGTGTTTGCATGCATACATGCCTGGATGTGCCACAGCGCAGAACAGAGAGAAGTGAAACGTGAAAATGAGCTTTCCATTATGTCTAAGAAACTTGTTTTATGGGACAGGAACAAACAGGAAACAGACCTTGTTCTATTAGGGAAGAATTCATTCTAATTCAGCGGCATCTATCAATTTCTGCCATTTTGAACTTTGTTATACCAGACATTACTTTCTACAGAGAAGAATCAGGCTTTGAGTGTTTGACATACATAGTAAACAGTAATAATTTTGAGAACAAAAATAGGGACGAGGAAAAGCTAATGACATTTATATCATTCCTTGCATGAGATTGGGCCACCTTATAGTCAAATATATATTTTTCAAGTTAAGCTTGTACTTAAAACTTAGAGAGGTAATAGACTTTATCCATATAGGTTTCTTCCTTCAAGCAAATGGAGAAAGGTTGCCCCTGTTTGAACAAAAATATATTTGTATCCAATCTGTGATAATGTCATGAATTCAGTGCAGGACCTCACTCAGACTTGACCTTTTAGGACCTCAGGTATTTCTGATGTATATGTACTGATTTCCTGTGGACATTATGAACCAGACACATAAACCAATAAAGTAACATTGTTTTGTTTTTTCAAACAATTAATTCTATTATATGACTGCTGGGAATAAGAGCAAAAGACAGGAACTAATGAATTATCAGGGTCACTGCTGTTCAGATACATTGTCAAACTCATCTGGCCACTCCTATCAGACGGAGTGACATGGGTATTCACAGAGGCCTTCAATGCCTTTTGCTGCCATGATGAAAGTTAAACAATTCACTGTCCTAAAACATTTAACTACAAATTAAATGCCTGAGCTGCTGAGCAGTTTAGTTTAGTTTAGAGATAGTTTAGAGGTAGTTCCAGCATTTTCTACAGCGCGGAACCAGGCCCTTCGGCCCACCGAGTCTGCGCCGACCAGCGATCCCTGCACATTAACACTACTCTACACAGACTGGTGACAACTTTTACAATTATACCAAGCCAAATAACCTACAAACCTGTACGTCTTTGGAGTGTGGGAGGAAACCGAAGATCTCGGAGAAAACCCACGCAAGTCACGAGGAGAACGTACAAATGCCGTAAAGACAGCATCCGTGGTCAGGATTGAACCTGGGTCTCTGCCGCTGTGAGGCAGTGGCTCTATCGCTGCCCTTAAATATTTTAATTTTTTTAAATATTTAAGCTCAAAGGCACGTGTGCTTTGTCAATTGATAACTTTTGAAGGCTTTTAAATATTTTTAAAATGTATCAAGTTGAAAGCACTTGAACTAAATTTGAGGATGTGTTTGTCCAATTTATAATTTTGTCCTGTTTCTGCGGGCAAGACTAGTCCTAACCACTCCACATGATGGCACTCGGCCTGTGAAAGGCTCCTCCTACATTAAAAGTGAAAGAGACATTGTGGAAATGTCTTCCAGCTTTTTGTCGAAGTTCTAACTCAAGACCGGTGAAAGTGAATGAGCAGATTTTAACCAAATTCAGTAGCAAATGCTGTCAGCACATTGATACTACTAAATCCGGCTCACTGTCTTGGCTAATAACGCTATTTATTTGAGGATTTGAACCTTAAAAGGCAACTCTAGAACAACAGTGATGTTTAATTCAGCGGGTGCAGCGGCATCTATGGAGCGAAGGAAATAGGCAACGTTTCGGGCCGAAACGTTGCCTATTTCCTTCGCTCCATAGATGCTGCTGCACCCGCTGAGTTTCTCCAGCACTTTTGTCTACCTTCGATTTTCCAGCATCTGCAGTTCCTTCTCAAACAGTGATGTTTAATTGTTGGAAGACTCTGGAACCCATTATTAAGCAAGCTCGTGACAAGTCACTTTTGAAATCAGAATATGACTAGACATATTTAATGTAATTTTATGAAAAGGAAGCCACGCCGACAAACCTACTTAATCAAAAATCATTTATGATGAAATAAGACACAGAGAGCTGGAGTAACTCAGCGGGTCAGGCAGCATCTGTGGAGAACATGGATAGGTGACGTTTCACAGAGTGCTGGAGTAACTCAGTGGGTCAGACAATATTTCTGGAGAACATGGATAGGTGACGTTTCAGCACTCTGTGTCTTTTTTGGTTAATCAGCATCTGCAATTCCTTGTTTTTCAACTTTTTAGGATGTAACCAGTACAAAAGGCAGAGGATCTTGAATATCAGATTTTTTTTAAAGCATTGGTTAAAAGTGCCACCTATAAGATTATTGTGCAAAGTAAGTCAATTTACGATCGGGAACAGTACCAGAAACAAATCTCATTATTTTGTATTTGCCTGCTCCCCTGATGAATCTGCTCACAATTATTTTTTAACAAAGAACTAGAGATTGATGATAATGCAGTAGATGATTAAAGAAAGTTGAAGCCCCTGATGCAAACAAAGAAGTTGCAGATGCTGTGAATCTAAATTGAAAACCAAAGCACTTTTGAACAAAAATGGGCGAGCAACAAAAATAATCTATTCATTTCGCAAATATTAATTAGCTTGCTCAGTCTTTGCAACTATTTCATTTATTAAGGTCAATAATGGCAAGTTTCTAAATAAAATGGACTTGTGCAGCTCACCGATCTAAACATTTTCTCTGTGTTCCACCTGGACTTGCTCCTATTTCTCCCTTCCCTCTCCCCTAGTTTCCTTCCACCGATAATCCTTCCTCTGGCTTCACAATTCGCGCTTCTACTCTCCTTATCTCACTCTTTTAGCCTTTTCATCTCTGGCCTTCGTCCAATTAAATCCCCCACCCCACCCCCTCACCTATATCCACCTATCACTTGCCTGGCTTTGTCCCGCCCCCCACCTCCACCTCCAGTCAGATTGAAGAAGCATCCCAAAGTGCAACGTCACCTGTCCACGTTCTCCAGAGATGCTGCCTGACCCGCTGAGTTATCCCATCACATTGCAGTCTTATTTCTTTTCTAAAAATGAACACTTACCAGCACAAAAGGCGCTGACGTTCTCGTCAAATTGAAAGCGAACCACAGACCTATTTTGGTCAATGATGTAGGTTTGACCGTCCCACGCACAGGCCACCACTTCTTCTCGCCCATCACCCTGAAGGAAGTGCAGACGACAATTACGCCTGCCTCAACGCACTTACCAACGCCAAACAGTGCTGGTTTCTGAAGCATCGGTCGGCTCACATGCTGTGGCAATATGTAGCGATGTTACAATACCTACCTTCAGCGGCGCTGCTGTTCTGCCACTGGCCGTGTGCGCGACTTTGGCGCCTTTGAGGGGGGGGGGGAATTAAAACCCAGTTTTGTACTGCCTGTCGGAGGCGGATTTCCTCGGGCTGCTAGCTGATGAAGAAAAATCGATCGGACTTCCGTTCCCGGTATATATATTTTTTTAAATCGCTGGACAATTTAATAATTGGATTAGAATAAAAAGCGACTTCTAACGCCCTCATCGTAACGGATCGCAGGAACGGGACAAAACAAAGGGTAAGTCGTCTATTTTACATATAATCTTGCTTCTTGGGATGGCTTTAATCTAATTTTACATTGCGAAAATGTTATTTGGGCCCCATACGAACCGGCAGTGTTTTTCCTGCCGATATGGAGTTCAAATTCACCGCAAATGCAACGTTCCAATCGATCGCGTTCCAAAAAAACCCACTCTCAAGATGATTTAAATCCTCTTTTTTTTGGACAATCATGTCATAAGCATCTAAATTGTCTATATTTTGTGTCATTCTCTCTCCATGATTATTATAAAGCAATAGGGAACAAGATGCTAATTTCTGAGAATGAAAATGGCCATAACTGTTTTAATACTGAAGATATGAAAGTGAATTAGGTGTCAAATTAAACTTCTTTTTATGCTTTATCTGATGGGATAAATTGCAGACTTGATTTTTAAAATCTCAAAATGTTGTAACATTGTACAATATGGGCTCTGAGGAGTAACGTCTGGCGAGAGTATTTCAAACATGACCTGTTGCATTTTAGTGTCACTCAATATGGAGCAGCACTGATTCCTTGATTGAATGGCAGAGTTGACTTGATGGGCCCAGTGGCCTAATTCTACTCCTATCACCTACGACCTTATGACCGTATGATTTATTAGCAGGCTGAGGACACTAATAATCAGGAAGAGATTTCCCCGTCCATGTTTGATCTGATGCCATGAAACCTCACAGGATCTGGAGTCCAATATTGAAGGCTTCCCTCCGACCTGGACAACACTATTCTCCTTTATCTAGTGGGCCTGCAGTATGAATGAGACAGGAAGAGATTGCCACGGAGATGCAGGAGATGCTGGAATCGTGAGCCAAAGACAAACTGCTGGCAGAACTCCCCAGGTCAGGCAGCAGGAGGGAAATGGACAGGTAGAATCTAGGGAGGGACAAGGACATGTTACATTTCAGGTGGGAACCCCTCTTCAGTGTCCGAATTCCTTCAGCAGTTTGTTTTTTTAACTCAAGGATTTCCATGCAGTGTTGTCAGAAAGGTATAATACTGTGAATACAATTCAACAAACTACTCCTTGGTTAATCTAAGGTGCAGCTCTTCCAGTTTTGACACCTGTCCCAGATGTTTGCTTGGAGAAATGTACGAAGCTGACTTGGCTGAGAGCAATTCTGCAATGGTGGAGACAGAGACTCTCACAAAAAAATAAGAAGCACCTGGCTGAGTATTTGAGTTGCAACCTTATAGTGGGCTGTGGACCAAGAGTTGGTAAATAGCATTAGTAGAGATAGGTACTTGATGCTTGGCATAGGCATGGTGGGCCAAAGGACCTGTTTCGGTGTTGTATGTCTCTACAACAGGGTGGTACAATGGCGTAGCGGTATAGTTTCTGCCTTACAATGCCAGAGACCCGATCCTGCCCACGGGTGCTTGTCTGTACGGAGATTGACCGTTCTCCGAGATCTTCGGTTTCCTCCGTCGCTCCAAAGACGTACAGGTTTGTAGGTTAATTGGCTTGGTATAAATGTATAAATGTAAAATTGTCCCTAGTGTGTGTGAAGGGTAGTGTTAATGTGCGGGGATCGCTGGTTGGTGCGGACTCAGTGGGCCGAATGGCCTGTTTCTGCGCTGTATCTCTAAACTAAATTAAACTGTCTGAATTTGGTGACGAGCTCAAGGCCAGCTTCACAGTAATCACTGCGGCCATTCAAACCCATGACCATCACATTTAATTTGCCCTCTTTAGAGGCTTTGGCAGCTACTCAGTGCCAATGAATTCCTGGGCCTCATTCCTGCGGTCTATGAGGTGTTGTGATTCTCAATGGAAAACCCTACTTGTATTAAGGGCACAAAAGTGAAAAGAAAGAAGCCTGTGATATTTGGTGATTGCTGGAAGATTAAAAAATAAGCAGTTTTGAGACAATGCTAATACTCACCGTTACATCCAACTTCTCCAAGGCAAAGAGTTGATGATCCACTTGAACAGACCATAGAAGTTTATCTGACCCATCCATCAGTTTCAGAGTTCCTGTTCAAAGAAGCAATCAACAAAGCTTTACTCATTGGCCATCTGAACTCGAAGTTAGCAATGTATTAAAATCTTTGGACAGAAATTGTAGTATTGATGGACGAACCCAGAAAACAAAAGGAGGTTTATCACCTTTACATTGTCAAGACTCGGCAACAGTTTTGCTGAACACTTAAGAGTCATAGAGTGATACAGGGGAAACAGGCCCTTTGGCCTAACTTGCCCACATCAGCCAGCATGTCCCAGCTACACTAGTCCCACCTGCCTGTGCTTGGTCGAGATCCCTCCAAAACTGTCCTATCCATGTACATTTCTTAAACAATGTACCTGTCTAACGATGGGATAGTCCCAGCCTCAACTACCTCCTCTGGCAGCTTGTTCCATACACCCACCACCCTTTGTGTGAAAAAGTTACCCCTCAGATTCCTATTAAATCGTTTCCCCTTCACCTAGAATCTATGTCCTCGATTCCCCTACTCTGGGCAAGAGACTCTGTGCATCTGCCCGATCTATTCCTCTCATGGAAGGAATATCTGCATTTAATTTAATCAAAACTAATCATTAATTATGAACGTTATCAAAATTAGTTTAGAGTTAATCAATTTGAAGCTCGATGCTTGAGTGCCACAAATGCTGTTCGAAGAAAGGGTCGTCTACCTGAAACATCTATTCTGTTTCTTTTTCCACCGATGCTCCTATCTGCTGAGTGTTTTATGTCACGTGTCCTTTCCTGGGATTAACTTGCTTTACATCATCAAGACTGGAGGAAATGAAAACTCTCACTAGGACTGTAATACAGGGCTTTAAACACGGGAATGGCAATAATTACTTGGGTGTGTGTACTGGGTATCGTCATTGTGAGATCAGAATATCAAGTTTAAGTTGTTTTAGAGGATCCATGTCTTTTCATTTTCATCCTCATCATTTGAATGATGTGTAATACACAGCAGCAATTACTGGACACACTGTTGGTCCTAAACGTCTACAGGTGCACGGTAGAGAGCATTCTGACTGGTTGCATCGTGGCCTGGTTCGGCAACTTGAACGTCCGGGAGCGAAAAAGACTACAAAAAGTTGCGACCACTGCCCAGTCCATCACCGGCTCTGACCTCCCCACCGTCGAAGGGATCTACCGTAGTCGCTGCCTCAAAAAGGCAGCCCGCATCATCAAGGACCCACACCATCCTGGCCACACACTCATCTCACCACTGCCATTGGGAAGAAGGTACAGGAGCCTGAAGACTGTAATGTCCAGGTTCAGGAACAGCTTCTTCCCTACAGCCATCAGGCTATTAAACACAACAACAAAGAAGCTCTGAGCTCTGAACTACAAAAGACTATATTATTATGTGTTATTTGCACTATATTTGTTATTTATTGAACGTTTTCTTTTTTTTCCACGTTATATACAATGTTTACATATTCACATATTCTGTTGTGCTGCAGCAAGTAAGAATTTCATTGTCCCGTCCGGGACATATGACAATAAAACACTCTTGACTCTCGGTTGGATAACATTGCCTGTGATCCAGATAATTATAACTTACACTAAAACTCTTTTTTTTTCTCTCTAGTTCGAGGAGAAGCACATCAAGCTCTCTGAAAATTTCTGTTCCACCGAGTTCTGAATAGAAAAAGTGGTAATTGAACTAATAGAGACACTCAAATTGAGCAATTAATTGCAGCCCACAATATTAATGTTGGTGGTGAGACAGTTTTATAACCTCCTCTCGAACTGCTCCCCCTCTGTGATTCCCCTTTCCCTCCAACTCTACGCAGCTCTCCCTCAACCCTCGGGCTCGTCCTCTTCCTTTCTCCTTTCTTCTCCCCGCCCCCCCACCCTACATCAGTCTGAAGAAGGGTTTCGGCCCGAAACGTTGCCTATTTCCTTCGCTCCATAGATGCTGCTACACCCGCTGAGTTTCTCCAGCACTTTTGTCTACCTTCGATTTTCCAGCATCTGCAGTTCCTTCTTAAACAAAGAGGAATGCTGTGTCCAGCCAGCCAGGAAATGATCTGCAAAACAGATCATTGAATAGGTGCAGAATGTCAGAATAACCCAGCAGCCTGCTGTGTTGTGCAAGATAGAAGCCTCCCCTCTGCTACAACAGACCTCATTAACCAAGAGCCACAAGCATATGTGGATGGCAAGGGAAGAACTTTTCTTTGTTGAAATAGCTACTAATTAAGAAACGGCACACACTAAAAAGAAGGCTCTTTGGCATTTCACTTTGCTCGAATTGAAATAGGGTTATTGGACAATACTGCATTTAAATGCTTAAGTAAATAAAACTGAATCGACATAATTACCATCACCGAGATACTCTTTATCAATATCCAGGGGGTCATAGTTGACCAGTTTATGGGTGGTAGAGTTGCTGCCTCACAGCACCAGAGACCCGGGTTCAATCCTGACTACGGGTGCTGTCTGTACGGAGTTTGTACGTTCTCCCCAATGTCCTGCGTGGGTTTTCCCCAGGAGCTCCAGTTTCCTCCCACACTCCAAAGACGTGCAAGTTTGTAAGTTAATTGGCTTGGTAAAATTATAAATTATCCCTAGTGTGTGTAGGGAAATGTTGGTGTGTGGGGATCGCTGGTCGGCACGGACCCGGTGGGCTGAAGGGCCTGTTTCTACGCTGTATCTTTAAAATAAACTAAAGTTCAACACCATCCAGGATAAAACAGCCCTTGAATGGCACGTTTGTTCCACATTTATTCCCCTCACAGCAATATACAGCGGCTGCAGCGTGCGCCATCTGCAAAATGCATGGCAGTGACTGGCTTTACTGCCCTGACAGTATCACTCTAACTCCTGACCCCTACCTCTAAGGACAAGGGCAGCAGACTCACGGGAACTCAACCAATAGCAGGTCCGCCCTCCAAGTCAGACATCGCCCAGACTTGAGAATATTCTGTTTAAGAAGGAACTGCAGATGCTGGAAAATCGATGGTAGACAAAAGTGCTGGAGAAACTCAGCGGGTGCAGCAGCAGCATCTATGGAGCGAAGGAAATAGGCAACGTTTCGGCCCGAAACTTTGCCTATTTCCTTCAGGGTTTCGGCCCGAAACTTTGCCTATTTCCTTCGCTCCATAGATGCTGCTGCACCCGCTGAGTTTCTCCAGCACTTTTGTCTACTGAGAATATTCTGCCATTTCTTCATCGTCACAGGGCTCAATCCCAGAACTGCTGCCATAGAACGTATCACGTAGAAATGTGCAGCGCAGGAGCAGTCTCTTTGGCCCACAATATCTGTCAAACGTAATGCCAAGATAAGCTGATCTCATCTGCCTGCTCACGTTCCATATCCCTCCATTGCCAGCATTGTACGGAGCATTCCCAGCATGCAGCAGCACTGCGAGAGTACTTCAGCAGAAGCTTCACAGCAGATAGTCTGAGATAGTGGCTCAGCATCACTCTACTAAAGGCCATTAAGAATACTTACGTAATGCTGCCTTGTCAACAACACCCATATCCTGAAAAATTAATTTTAAAAAAACCCAGTAATCCATTTGCTTACGCTTGACCACCATCAGATTACGTCCTCAACCTCCACACGATTCTTGCCCCTTATCACTGTTGGGAAACACATTCTCCCAGGTTTTCTGAACTACAATACTCATCTTCATGGACACTCCACTGCAGCCAAACACAGGATTCATCTGACATAATCCAGGCGATTCTTTCCAAACCAAGTGTTTAAGAAAGAACTGCAGATGCTGGAAAATTCGACGGTAGACAAAAATGCTGGAGAAACTCAGTGGGTGAGGCAACATCTATGGAGCGAAGGAATAGGCGGTGTTTCGGGTCGAGACCCTTCTTCAGACTGATTTGGGGGGGGGGCGGGCGTGAAAAAGAAAGGAAGAGGTGGAGACAGTAGGCTGTGTGAGAGCTGGGAAGGGGAGAGGAAGGAGGGAGAACGCAGTCCTTGGATGGAGTCGAGGGGGGAGGTAAAGCGACATCCAAGGACCCAAGCAGTCTTTCCAGGTGAGGCAGAGGTTCACCTGCACCTCCTCCAACCTCATCTATTGCATTCGCTGTACCGGGTGCCAACTGCTCTACATCAGTGAGACCAAGCACAGGCTTGGCGATCGCTTCAGCCAATACCTCCGCTCAGTTCACAATAACCAACCTGATCTCCCGGTGGCTCAGCACTTCAACTTCCGCTCCCATTCCGAATCCAACCTTTCTGTCCTGGGCCTCCTCCATGGCCAGAGTAAGTCTCGCCGCAAATTGTAGGCACAGCACCTCATATTTCGCTTGGGTAGTTTACACCCCAGCGGTATGAACATTGACCTCCAATTTCAGGTAGTCCTTGCTTTCTCCCTCCTTCCCCTCCCCTTCCCAGCTCCCCCACAGCCCACTGTCTCCGCCTCTTCCTTTCTTCTTCCCGATCCCCCCACATCAGTCTGAAGAAGGGTCTCGACCCGAAATGTCACCTATTCCTTCGCTCCATAAATGCTGCCTCACCCACTGAGTTTCTCCAGCATTTTTGTCTACTTTCCAAACCAAGTATCTGTTTGTTCCCACGTTTTATTTTCTCTCTTGATGTCGATTTTAATAATTACCCATCGTGACATTTTTTAAATCAGATTTGGGTAAAATGCACACATCTTTAAAACTAACAAGAATGATAGACACAAAATGCTGGAGTAACTCAGCGGGACAGGCAGCATCTCTGGAGAGAAGCAATGGGTGACGTTTCGGGTCGAGACCCTTCTTTAAAACTAACAGATTGTCTAAGAGGCCGGCTCAACTATAACAGAGCAAATGACTAACATAACACCTGAAATATGTTTCAATTTTGTACCTAATAAATACTTTTCTAAACTATTCACTATTTTCATACACACCTCAAAATGTAAAATTAGTTATATAATAACAGTAATATTGATTTATGCATAACTTCTATAATTTTATTCTTACCATCCAGAGTGCATAGTGCAAACAAACCAGACTTGGATGCATTATCACAAGAGCCTATGGAAAAAACAATAGAAAATTAGTTCATATTAATTCAATTGAATATTTCTTTTGATGTCCATTGGGTTACTAATGCACGATACCATGGTTACAATCAAGTTCTAATTAAACAATTTGATGGCTTACATGGAGAATACTATCCAACAGCAACATGCTGACTGAAATATATAAGTGTGGTTCTAGTGGCTACTGCAAAATGCTTGTGGCCTCTTGCATAATTAACAATGCTGCTTAAACTTTCTATTATATTCTAATTATATTATCTAATGCATCCGGAGAGCAAATTAAAATTCTTCTCAAGAGATTGCTTGAATATTTGTCCAGAATAACACAGGATAATGCTTAAATCATGATCCAATGAGTCTAATAGGCAGAGTAATATATTTCAATGAGACACAAGGAACTGCAGATGCTGGTTTACAAAAAAAAAGACACAGAGAGCTGGAGTAACACAGCGGGGGTCAGACCGCATCTCTGGAGAATATGGATAGATGATGTTTCGGGTCGGGAAGGTGGGTATGACGAAGGGTCCTAACCCGAAAAGTCACCTATCCATGTTCTCCAGAGATGCTGCCTGACCCACTGAGTTACTCGAGCACTTTGTGTGTGTGTGTGTTTTTAAAAATACATTTCAATACTCATTTGGAGCATATTAATACGGTCTTTTATTAACAGACATGCCTTGCTGGTACGATTTGTTATTTTATCACACCCTAAGTATTTACAATGTAATGTTAAACACCAAAAAATGGTCTAACTTCAGACCTGAGGGGACCTTTTGGCTGGCCAAGTTACCATTAGTTGTTAAGATTTAGTATCCATAAGAACGATTAAGTAATATCTATGTATAACGGTATTTATTAACTATACAAAGGTAAGTATCTAGCAGTGCCTTCAACTTAATTTGATCGCTGGTAAGGGCATGAAATGGTCCACTGACTTACCTCTGTTTATGCTTCCAATCAAATGAGTGGAAACATTCTTATTATGAATGCGGCCTGAAGTCTGATGTAGAATTACATCCCTAATGAGGCCCTCACTGTAAGGGTAAAACAGATATTGTCAACATTCAAATGAGGTAATTTAACAAGAGACAAAGTCGTTCTGTAATGAGCAACACTGCCACAAGGAAAACAAGTTTCATTCTCGCCTGTATTCACATAGATTAAAACAATATAGTCACAGAGTAGAACACAGTCATACCACATGGAAACAGGCCCTTCGGCCCAACTTGCCTATGCCTTTCGCGGTTTAAGGTTTAAGATTGCTTTCTGTGAAACTCTCAATTCTTGGGATGTTGTGACTATTGTGATGAGGAGGGATTGGGGTGGGGGGAGAGGGGGCTAGGTGTGTGTTTATAGGTTTGAGAAGAATGAGAAGAGATATCAGTGAACAGTATAAATTCTGACCTTTGGTGTCTGTGTGCAGTTGGCACATTTTCCCTTGTTTAAACAATGCCTCAGCGTGGCAATGAAGGCTCAGAATGCTGTCAAGCCCGATTATCTCCCTGTAATTCAGATTCACAATGCTGCCTGTGTCTGTGGATCACTGAATGCAAATTAAAGCAATCCAATAACATGTCATCCAACAGGTTACTGAAGGAGCGTGAAGGGAGGGGTTTTGATTTGGTAGATCACCACTCTGCATCGTAAGTCCCAGCTTCTTCAGCCTTTCATTGTTACAGCCCTCTGGGGACTGGACATTGTACCTTCCCCCACAGTGGAAATCATTGTGGGGGGGATGATTTTTGTTTGTAATTGTTTGTAATTGTATTTGTTAGTCTGTGTTCAAGATGGAGGTCAGAGGGGAGAGTGGACGCTGGCGCGGTTTCGTTGCCGCTGCTCTCTCCTCAAATTGTGCTTCTGATTTTCTTTTTTGTGTTTTTGGAAGGAATTCTGTCCCTGATTTGTGTATTGGTCTTTATAACTTATTTTTTTAAATTCTGATTATATGTTTCCTATAAATCTCTGTAAGGTGTCCTTGAGACCTCGGTATAAGGCGCCCATAAATAAAATTCATCATCATCATCATCATCATCTGTGGAAGACATTTGGCAGGCAGCGTTTCAGGTCAGGATTCTTCTTCAGTCCACTTCCTCCACAGATGCCTCCTGACCCATTGAGTTACTCCAGCACTTTGTATGTTTTGATCACCTGCAGTTCATTGTGTCTATATAATATTAATGGAACTCTTCTGCCATATAGTGGCAGGGGGATGTTACTGCAATGTAATGGAAATCGCTGCTATAAAGGCTTAGATGCATAGGATGGAACAGAATCTAATACCCAAAAGTTACCCCTCTTAACTCACGGTTTTAAAACAGATTCAGCACAGCAGGAGAGAAACACGAGAGCAGATTTTAAAACTATAGTAAGGTGCAGTGGGAAAGAAAGCTTGCAATTTATTTATCACAGCACTGAGAAGCAGACTACATTTTTCATCAGTAGTTTGTCGAGCAATACTGTCAATTCCCTTTGAGTTTTGCCCATGCAAACTTCTCGTTACTTTCTGGACTTTCACGGAAAATTAAAAGAGTTTAGTTGTTTTTTGGATGCGTTACATTCTCATGACATTCCAAAGTATTTCTCCAGTGATAATTTGTGAACAATGTTTTAGTTTTGAGCACATCAAGAGCCCATAACTAACCATTAAACCCGACATGTACGGATGTTGGAGGGCATTCCCTTTCAGCCAAAATGTATTTGAAGGTCGCGCACACCCTGGACTGCGTTGTAGCTGCAAGTGTTCAGGAAACAGCATTGCTGATTCTGTGAAGGCAGATGCTAAGAACTGGGATTCTTATGGGCCTGTCCCACTTAGGCGATTTTGTAGACAACTACAGGCGACCAGTTTGTCGCCACATGTTCGCCGGTGGTCGCCAGGAGTCGTCACCACAGTCGCGCAACAAGTCGTAGCATCTTTCTGGTCGCCGCTAAATTTTCAACATGTTGAAAAATTTTTGGCGACAGTGGGTTTGACGGCAATAAGCGCAGCTTGATTTCTCCTGACGTAGGTGCTGTCATTGGTTGTTGCAAGGATGACGTAGTTTGTCTCCGTTTTTTCGGCGACCTGCTACGACCGTGACAGTCACCGGCAGTTGCTAGAAAAATCGGCAAGTGGAACAGGCCCATTAGGCTCTTGCAAGGAGTCAAGACAATAGACAATAGGTGCAGGAGTAGACCATTCGGCCCTTCGAGCCTGCACCGTCATTTAATGTGATCATGGCTGAGTCAATGGAAGAGTCAAGAGTGTTTTATTGTCATATGTCCCAGATAGAAAAATGAAATCCTTACTTGCTGCAGCGCAGCTGAATATGCAAACATAGTATGATTATGACAAACGAGAGAGAGAAAAGAAAAGCTTTTCCAACTATGACCCAACTCTGTCACAAAGGTAGCTTGACGGATAGGAAGAAGGGTCCCAGCCCAAAACGTCATCTGTCCATTTCCCTCCACAGATGCTGCCAGGCCCGCTGAGTTTCTCCAGCACTTTGTATTTTGTTCAAGGTTCCAGCAGCTGCTGTCTCTGGACTCCAGATCATCTTGGTATGTCGTTATTCATACATGACAGCGTTAATTAAGTACGACATGACTATGAGTGCCATTCCAGGCTGCTGTTTATATTTATTAGCTTCATTCAGATTTATCCATGCTCTTTATAATTTTGTACACCTCGATAAGGCCAGCCTTGTACGCTCCAAAGGGAGAAGCCCTAGCCTCAACATCTCCCTATAACTCAAACCCGCAAACCCAGGCCACATGCTGATGGTAGAAAAAATGCTGGAGAAACTCAGCGGGTGAGGCCGCATCTATGGAGCGAAGGAATAGGTGACGTTTCGGGTCGAGGTCTCGACCCGAAACGTCACCTATTCCTTCGCTCCATAGATGCGGCCTCACCCGCTGAGTTTCTCCAGCATTTTTGTCTACCTTTGATTTTTCCAGCATCTGCAGTTCCTTCACTCCTACATTTCGTCCACTCCACATGTTGATGGATCTTTTCTGCAGTCTTTCAACTTAATGACATCCTTCCTATAGCTGGGCAACCTGAAATGTGCACAGTACTCCAAGTATGGACTCACCCATGACTGGTACAGTGCAGCATGATGTCCCAGCTTTTCTACTCTATATCTTTCCCAATGAAGGCAAGTGTTCCAAATGCCTTCTTCACTGCACTGTCCACCTGTTGCATTACCTTTATGGAATCATGCACTTGTACTTCCAGATCTCTCTGTTCTGCAACACTCTCCAGAGTCTGAAGAAGGGTCTCGACCCAAAACCTCACCCATTCATAGACAACATAGAAAACAGGTGCAGGAGGAGGCCATTCGGCCCTTCGAGCCAGCACCGCCATTCATTGTGATCATGGCTGATCGTCCCCTATCAATAACCCGTGCCTGCCTTCTCCCCATATCCCTTGACTCCACTAGCCCCTAGAGCTCTATCTAACTCTCTCTTAAATCCATCCAGTGATTTGGCCTCCACTGCCCTCTGTGGCAGGGAATTCCACAAATTCACAACTCTCTGGGTGAAAAAGTTTTTTCTCACCTCAGTCTTAAATGGCCTCCCCTTTATTCTAAGACTGTGGCCCTGGTTCTGGACTCGCCCAACATTGGGAACATTTTTCCTGCATCTAGCTTGTCCAGTCCTTTTATAATTTTATATGTTTCTATAAGATTCCCCCTCATCCTTCTAAACTCCAGTGAATACAAGCCTAGTCTTTTCATTCCTTCTATGCAGAGATGCTGCTGCCTGTCCCGCTGAGTTACTCCACCATTTTGTGTCTACCTTTGGTGTAAACCAGCATCTGCAGTTCCTTCCCACACTTTCCAGAGCTCTACCATTTACTTTGTAAGTTCGGCCCTGGTTTGACAAAACCAACCCTTGTGATATTAGAGGTGAAGTGCCATTACTAAGCCAAAGCCTCGCTTCTGTAGTTAACGGGAATTGGCTAAAAGTAATAACCCCATCAGCAAGCTTCAGAAATGAACGTTTAATGCATGTTAAATCTGAGGAGGAGAAACAGCATGGAAGGGGAAAACCAACATGGAATTATAAATCTGACATGGTAAAATACACGGGATTGCATGGAAATTATGCAAGACTCTTAATGATAGTGGAGTCAGGGGATATGGGGAGAAGGCAGGAACGGGGTACTGATTGGGGATGATCAGCCATGATCACATTGAATGGCGGTGCTGGCTCGAAGGGCCGAATGGCCTACTCCTGCACCTATTGTCTATTATAATATTTCTCATTTCAGCATGTTCTCCTTAAAAAGCGGTTGTGCACTCATCTTGAAGAAAGCACAATTGCCTTTTAAGGAGAGCACTCTGAAATGGGAAATATTACGACTTCCACACAATTGATTGTTTAAGAAAGAACTGCAGATGCTGGAAAATCCCAGGTACACAAAAATGCTGGAGAAACTCAGCGGGTGCAGCAGCATCTATGGAGCGAAGGAAATAGGCAACGTTTTGGCCCGAAACGTTGCCTATTTCCTTCGCTCCATAGATGCTGCTGCACCCGCTGAGTTTCTCCAGCATTTTTGTGTACCACCACACAATTGATGTCTATTTCAGCTTTATAATTCCTCTTCGGAGTTCCCACCCATGTCCTTTCTCAACACTGAGTTCATCTCTCCAGCTGACAAGCACAGGTCTGTACTTGAGGAACTTGCATGGAGAGAGAGCCTTCACAGCAATACCAATGTCTAACAGATGGCCCAAGATCATTTCACAGCGAGTTGCTGATTCAAGTGAATTTTGTGTCTCATGCAATACTCATATGATAGCAGGGCATGTCCTTGAGATGTATCTTGCCACGTTTATCTTCCAAGCTGACTACTTCCTGACAGGAAGGGGAATCTTAGAAGCGAAGATCGTGCTATCAGTTCGGATTGCTGCAATTCTCAATGTCATGTCAGCAAAAAGAAAAAAACAGATAATAAATAGTTAAACAACAAAAGAAGTGAAAAGCTCTTGGGTGAATGTACATAAACCAAACCAAAAAAGCCTTAAAAATGTCAATAAACTAAAAGCCCTGTCCCACGGTACGAGTTCATTCCAAGAGCTCTCCCGAGTTTTAAAAAAATCAAACTCGTGGTAAGCACGGAGAATGAACGTAGCGGGTACGTCGGAGCTCGGGGACCTCTCTTAGCGGCTCGTAACGCTAACGGCAGGTACTCGGGAAGACTCGCTAACGGCAGGTAAGCACGGGAAGACTCGGGAAGATTTTTCAACATGATGAAAAATGTCCACGAGAGCCCTGAGTACCGACGAGTGGCCATTACCGTAAATCTCCGAGTTCGAATCAGGGCAAACTCGGAATGAACTCGTACCGTGGGACAGGGCTATTAAGCAAATTAATTCTACACTAGGACGATTGCACAAACATTGATCTTATGTTCTTGCTAAAAAACCATCAAATTGTAAGGAAATAGATCCCTATTTAACTTTCATGAACTTTGTAAGTTAAGTGGACTTTTATAAATACAGCTACCTTCTATGGCACCATTGTCTTGTTGGAAACAGTTGCAAAGTGTGTCCCATGCACAATCCCAGAGCTCAGACATTAAATAGGATAACATTAGAAAAACATTCGATGATTTTATCTTCTAGCTAGAGGAAAAGAAGAATGAAAGGTATGAACTTGTGCTTTACACTGAATTTGGTCTTCTGCCTTTGGAAAGTTACCTGTTTGATGTTCCCGATGGATTTCGTTTTGGTGCTTTGTCTTGATCCAACTTCCAGGTGCAGAGTAGAACCGCATACGCACAGCCTGGCTGTGAGACCATCAGCTCAGGGGACCCTTCAGACCCTGGATTCACTGTGAGGCTGTCGACCTGTCACAACAGAGGGAAATTATTCAGGCAGCATACTGTAAAGCAACCATGTGCGTGCAGTATTTTCCACACTGCCTTCTGGCTGGGGACAGTAAATCATGAGGAAGTTTCACAAACTCCCCAACAAGGTGAGTCAGTGAGCCACAAAACCTCAGATGCATGCATTTTTATTTCATGTTCCCCCTTTACTCTATTATTCTGCTCCACCCTGTATCCAGAACTTCTCTAGTCTCTTCTGCATCATTCCTTCCCTTCCTCCCATTCAATTGGTGACAAGGCTTTCAATTGCCCAGGTCTCACACTTTGGGATTCCTCACCCGAATCCACTCCCTAAGTCTTTGGCCCACCTGTGTGCAAATGCTGTCTTACCTCTAACAACAGTGGCACAGCGGGTAGAGCTGCTGCCTCACAGCGCCAGAGACCTGGGTTAGACCCTGACCCCGGGACCTCGAGTTTACACCGTCTCGCTGACCAGGTGGGTTTCCTCCGGGTGTTCTGGTTTCTTCCCACATCCCAAAGACATGTGGGTTTGTAGGTCAATTGGGCCCTCTATAAATTACCCCTAGTGGCCGAATGGCCTCCTCCTGCACCTATTTTCTATGTTTCTATTTTTCTATTATCTTCCTTAAAACTAACCTATTTAATCAAACTTTAGATCACAGCTCATTTCACTTGCACTTTATGTGCAAGTGACGAATAAGACTTGACTTGACTTGACTTGAATACTTGGTTGAGCATGTTTTTCTAAATTATTCTTCTAACAAGAACCTTGGAATATTCTCCTGTACCTTATGATAACAGGTTTACGAATCCATACCTGTCCTTCCAAAAGCCATTTTTTCAGTAGTACCAGCTGTCCGGAACAATCAACCGAGGAGTCTTCCCATCTAAATGCTCTGACGACACGGTCAGTGTAACCAACCACCATCTCACACTTTCCATCTCCGTCTGCATAAAGAAACAAGTTATATAATTATGTAGGAACAAGGAACTGCGGACGCTGATTTACACAAAAGGGCACATTTGCTGGAGTAACTCAGCGGGTCAGGAAGAATCACTGGAGAACACGGATAGGTGACGTTTCACAGAGTGCTGGAGTAACTCAGCGGGTCAGGCAGCAGTTCTGTAGAACATGGATAGGTGACGTTTCGGGTTGGGACCCTTAGTTGTGAGAGACCTTTCTGCTTACTTATTTATGTACTTTTAAAATCAGTCTTCTTATGCTTCCACGTGTTTGCCCCTGTTAAACCAGCTCATGAAACAAAGAGTAGCTGGTATATCTTTATCTTGTACATATTGCTTGATAATAGATAGAACAAAAGAGTATGATCTTCCCTCATTGAGGCAAAATACCTGGTCCTAGTTGCTAGTGGACCCCCCCCAAATGTAGGGAAAGTCTCCCCCCCCCCCCTTCCCCCTCCTCCCACCAGTTGCTGAGACACCAGGATAAAGGGGTGAGAGGAAGGGGTGAGACAGGGACTGATAAGTGATGGGGAGACAAATGAGCTGAGGGAGCATGGGCAGATGGAGACAAGCGGGAAGAGGTTGATGGGGATTAGAGACAAAGGCTGGGTTGATGTTTCCATGCTGTACCTTTCCATCAATACCTTTGTGGCTTCACTGATTTTTTAAGACCATGAGACTTTTAGATATATTGCTAGAATGACTCTGTTACTCACTGTTCCTTGTAATGAATCATTTTATAACAAATCTAAACCCTTTCACCTTCTTGACTTGAGTTGATCACAACAGTAGTTTCTTTCAACTCACCGATGTCACTAATGAGCATCACCTTGGTGTTAGCAGGGATGTGCTGCATGTAGAATGCTTTCTGTTCATCACTAAACAGGCAGTCGTGGTGACCCGAGGTGTCTGACTTGGTTGAGACGCTGCTGAGATCAAAGATATGGAACCAACCCTCAGCTCCCACAGCTACAACAAAGTTCTGGAAGAAGGGACAAAAATATAATCTTATTAAAAGTTCTATGCTTAATCTGTTATCTGTGATGTACATCAATGAACTGGACAAAAAGGTAGATGGGTCGGTTAATAGTTTGCAGACAACAACAAAAATAAGTGGAATTGCAGACAGTGACATTTTGTGATTTGATTGTTACTACTGTTGATTCATTTTCTGAATTTTACAAAAATGCTAATTTCGGTAGAAAGATCAGCACTTGATCTTGAGTAATACAGAGCAATACAGTCTTTATTTTTTTCCGATGTACTCCCCTTCTGTTGAAAATACATCCATTTTAATTATTAATTGCCTTTCCACAGATGCTGCCTAACGTATTGTCAAAGGAGTGTACAGCACGAAGCAGGCCCAATCCATGCCGACCAGATTTTATAATTCAACAAGTCTCATTGCCTTCCTGTGGCCCATATCCCTCAAAACCTTCCCTATCAATGTACCTGTCTAAATGTTTTCAAGAGAGAGTTGGATTTAGCTCTTAGGGCTAACGGAATCAAGGGATATGGGGAAAAAGCAGGAACGGGGTACTGATTTTGGATGATCAGCCATGATCGTATAGAATGGCGGTGCTGGCTCGAAGGGCTGAATGGCCTACTCCTGCACCTGTTTTCTATGTTTCTGGACTTGTCAGCTGTCAAGAACTCTGCTGGCCTGTGGCCTACACATGATGCAGAGAATAAATAAACCTGGATGCTTCCAATTATACACTACCTTCATGATAAACCTTTGGGATTAGCAGCCTTTTGAGAATCCTGCGATTACTGATGAACGATTCAGAGCAATAAGAGCCTGTCCCACTTATGTGATTTTTTTCGGCGACTTGCCGGCACCCGTCATGGTCGCAGCAGGTTGCCGAAAATTTTCAACGTGTTGAAAATCCAATGGCGGGCGCCCAGAAAAAGGTACGACTCTTTGGGCGACTACTCACCACCAAACAGGCGTCACCTCGCGACTGTTTTTATTTTTGTTTTGATACTGATTTGGGTACTGATTTTGGATGATCAGCCATGATCAAATTGAATGGCGGTGCTGGCTCGAAGGGACGACTGGCCTCCTCCTGCACCTATTTTCTATGTTTCCAATGTCTTTCAAACATCGCCATTGTACTCACCTCTACACCTTTCTCTGGCAGCTTGTTCCATATAAACATTACCCCCAGTGTGAAAAACGTGCTCCTCAATCTCTTAATTCTTTCGCCTCTGATCTTAAACCGATGCCCTCTAGTTCTGGACTCCTTTGCCCAGTAAAAAAGGCAGTGACCATTCATCTTACCTATGCATCTCAGGATGTTGTACAGTATATCTCTACAACTTCGCTCCTTAAGGGCCTGTCCCACTTACACGATTTTTTCAGTGACTGCCGGCACCCGTCATAGACGCAGCAGATGGCCGAAAATTTTCAACATGTTGAAGATTTTCGGCCACCTGCTGCAACTATGACGGGTGCCGGCAAGTTGCCGACAAAATCGAGTAAGTGGGACAGGCCCTTAAGTTTCCCACGTTCCAGAGAACAAACGTCCCAGCTTATCTAGCCTATTCCTATAACCCAAGCCCTCGAGTCCTGCAACACTCTCCACTCTCCTACCATTTACTGTGCAAGCCCGGCCCTGGTTTGACTTACAAAAATACTGTCCTCCACATTTATCAGTGTTAAATTCCATCTGCCATTCCTTGGCCCACTTCCCCAGTTGATCCAGACCTGTTCGTAAACATAGATAGCCTACTTTACTGCCCACAATACCACCATTTTTTATGCTAAAGGCACTTTTACTATCCACATTAACTACATTGTCATCCAAATCATTAAAATGGATGACAAACAACAGTAGAGCCAGCGCAGATTCCTGCAGGACACCACTACAATCAAGGCTCCACAATTACCCTCTAACTCATTCCACCAGGCTAAGCCTGAATCCAATTGGCTAGAGCACTCTAAATCCCATGTGATCTAACCTTCCTGACTAGTCTACCATGTGGATCCAAATAGTCAATGTCCATTGCCCTGCCTTCGTCAATCCATTGATTTTTTAAAAATCATGATTTATCCAATTTTGTTATAGAAAATAATTCCCCAGCTAGCTTCATCTCTGAAACCATCACGGACCTGAAAATGACATCTTTCTCAAATAAATTGACATTCAATTCAAGGCATGTGACATACCTTTCCTTTGTTGCAGATGTCTCCTACACCTACGCAAGTCACCTGGTAACAAAGAAAAGGTTTACAAGGTAGATGAAGCCACACTTCTCCACTAACATTAATTCAGAATTAGATTTCTTTAGCATATATACATTTTATTATATCCAATCTACCACATGTAGAATGTTTGAAATGACAGCTCTAAATCTGCCTGTGTTGATAACATTTTCACCTTTCTTGAACAACTCTTTAAAGATGCATATCCAATCTGAACAATTCTAAAGACAACCAAGAACAAATTGATATAATTATTTTTTAATTGCCATTTGTGTGCCAACAAGTTTGCGTATTTAAAATTGAAAATTTAATATGAAAGTTTTGTTGTTCGAGCATAAAGCCCAAAAAAGTGTTAACTTTAAATCTAAAATATGAAAGATGTAACATATTCTGTAGATTAAGTAATTGCTGCCAGAACTCTGGTTAAAATAAACTTGATTTTTATTAAAAAGAAACCAGCGCTCTATTTGTACTTGAAACACTTCAACATAATAATAATAATTACATTCTACATCTTTTATTTCAGTTTGGTGGAAAAGAAAAACTATGCAGCAGGAAATAAATTGCCAGTCACGGACAAAAATCACTTGACACTGTGTTGACCACAAAAAAAAAACGGTCAGTAAAGGTGTCAGGGGTTAAGGGAAGAAGGCAGGACAATGGGATTGAGAGGGAGAGAAGGAACAGCCACAAATGTATGGCAGAGTAGGGCCAAATGGCCTAATTCTGCTCCTACAACCTTTGAACTTATGAACCAATTCTGTGCATGTTAATACTATCATTAATAAGGTACAGAATTGTTGGTAGAAATACACTGTGTATCCGAGTCCTGTTTCACTAGCACCGAACTTGTCCAAATGTTTGCCTCTGCAAAATTTTCAACTACATTGGTGTGAACTACAACTGGTGTGCACTAAGTGAAACCCAGATGCTAATAATGCTGAAGGGCTGAAACTTAATGTGATTTAAGGGATATGACACCTTTCCTTCAAACAGTGGCACAGTGCTGCGCAATTCTCTGTCAAGATTGATTCAAAATGGGATCCCAGTCAGTGCCTCCCAAGTGGTTTCAGCAGATCCCCCCTCAAATTTAAGTGGCCAGAAAGCCCAGATGATATCCTGCTGAACAAAAAATCCATTTTCATCATAACATAAATGAGTAAAGTAAAAATAAAAGAACCAAATATCTAATAAACGTGAAGGTACTCAGGAGAGAAGTTTCCATGGTGGTATATGAAAGGGGACATGAATGCTTTAGAAAAGTTTGGTTTGTTATCATCACGTCCGCTGATTTACAGCAAAAAGCTTGATTGCGAACCAATCAAATCAGATCATACTATACATGAATACCATCAAGCCAAACACATATACAACAGATAGTGCCAAAAGAAAAATACCAGAGTGCAGAATATAGTTTCTCAGCATTGTAGTGTAACAGTTCCATAGAAAAAGTCCAATGTCCGCAATTAAGTAGCTTGGAAAATTTGGACTGTTTGGAAAATCGGGACTGTACTCTAGGTTATGGAAAGATAGTTCAAAGGTCTGATAACTGTGTGGAAGAAATTGCTCCTGAGTCTCGTGGTTTGTTGCTATCAAGTTTTGGGATCTTCTGGCCCATGGGAGTGTTGAGTAGATGGATTGACCATCATTATATTGGCTGGGTTCGATGGAGTCATGAATGGGAAGTCTGGTTTGTGCGATGAACTAGGCTACATCCACAAGTCTCTGCAATTTTTGGTGGCCTTCTCTCATCCTCTTAGGTAACGTATTCCAAATAAATCTACATTTCCCATGGGTCTCTTGCCAATTAATCCAATATGTCACCTGCCTACCCACCCTCTCAATGGAAACAATTCCCATCCCATCGCCTCCATCAAAATCCTAATTATTTTAAGCCCTTTATTTAATCTCCCCATACCCATCTCTGTCTCATGAAGAACAATTTCAAATTCTCTAGGGTCTCAATTCCTTCATGCTGATTACTATCCTAGCAATCTCTTCTGCTAATTTAATAGAGTGGTGAGAAGGTGGACAGTGCTAGAAAGAAGAACATTAATTGGATTGGCCCATCTTTCCCATTTTAAAGTTTTAGCACATTTGTTTTAACACATCGATGATTACAAAGGGAAGAAATGGTGAAAACGAGTCAGCTTGTTTCAGTAAGAAAGGGAAAAAGTGGGAAAAAAAATCTGATTCATACCATTCCAATGCAAGACCGTGTGATCCATGGCTTACAGTCATCGTTTTTGTATACGTATAGTTTCCCATTGGTATCCCCAACCACCAGTTCATTCAACTGTAACAAAATCAAAAGGAAAACAGAAGGAATAAACACAAGCTTTGATGGAAATGGATACTACTCAAAGGCTTTAACTTGAGTTTTAAATCTGTGTTTAGAGAGGTTAGAGAAGTTAATCAGCAATGACAGACACAAAACACTGGAGTAACCCAGATGGTCAGGCAGCATCTCTGGACAGTTCCTTCTGCAGTTGTAGAGCCCTAGTGAGACCACACCTGGAGTATTGTGTGCAGTTTTGGTCCCCTAATTTGAGGAAGGACATTCTTGCTATCGAGGGAGTGCAGCGTAGGTTTACAAGGTTAATTCCCGGGATGGCGGGACTGCCATATGCTCAGAGAATGGAGCAGCTGGGCTTGTACACTCTGGAGTTTAGAAGGATGAGAGGGTATCTCATTGAAACATATAAGATTGTTAAGGGCTTGGACACGCTAGAGGCAGGAAACATGTTCCCGATGTTGGGAGAGTCCAGAACCAGGGGCCACAGTTTAAGAATAAGGAGTAAACCATTTAGAACGGAGACGAGGAAACATTTTTTCTCACAGAGTGGTGAGTCTGTGGAATTCTCTGCCTCAGAGGGCGGTGGAGGCAGGTTCTCTGGATGCTTTCAAGAGAGAGCTAGATAGGGCTCTTAAAAATAGCGGAGTCGGGGGATATGGGGAGAAGGCAGGAACGGGGTACTGATTGGGGATGATCAGCCATGATCATATTGAATGGCGGTGCTGGCTCGAAGGGCCAAATGGCCAGGATCTGCACCAATTGTCTATTGTCTATTGACAGAAGGAATGGGTGACGTTTCGGGTCGAGACCCTTCTTCAATGATGCCGTGAGTTGTCTGGCCACAATTTTAATATAAAAACTTTTAATATCTGGCCACTGTATTAATATATGTGGCTCTTAATATAAAAAGCTTCTGCAAAGAGATGGGCTTTGGCATGTCATTGGTATAGTTCCTCAATATAGAAGGGTTTCCGCCTTTCGGTAGTACAGGCCTGGTCCCTGTGCTAATGTGGTGCTGAACCCAGGTCCTGGGTGGTTATCCCAGGGTATAAGCAGGATCCAAAACCATTTAGACACACAAAGTACTGCAGAGGCCGGTTTTCAGGACGAAAAACACACACTAAGTGTTCAGTCTGAAGCAGGGTCCCGACCAGAGGCGTCTCCTGTCCACCAACTCCACAGACGCTGCTGAACCTGCTCTCCAACAGTGTGTGTATGAAGGAACAGCAGATGCTGGTTTATACCGAAGGGTAGACACAAAATGCTGGAGTAACACAGCGGGACAGGCAGTATCTCTGGAGAGAAGGAATGGGTGACATTTCGGGTCAGGGGAAGCGTTGTGGGTTTTTTTTTGTCTGAACGCAGATGACTCACCCCGTCGTTGTCGGCGTCTCCCAGGCAGATGGCCTGTGTGAAGAGGTTGCCGGTGAAGTCCAGCGCCGCTCTCTCCACATAGCTAACGGAGCGCATCGCAGCGCAGGGGGAGTCGGTGCCGCCGGGCCCGAGGCCTACCTGGACCCGCCCGCTGCCGCCGCCGCCGCCATGACAGCGCCCGTCGCCATGGCAACGGGCCTGCTTCACCACGCCGCGTCCACAGCCCTGAGCTTACAGCAGGCACATGCCTGCCTACAGCAAGTGTAAAGGGGTCAGGCTCAAAGGCTCCTCTAGTATCTTTGGTCAGGCTGGTCTCCAGCACCAAAAGCAGTTCCAACTCACTCACTTAATATTTTATCGTCTTGTGTAATTTTGGAATCTTTGGAATTCTCTACCCATGTTTAGGTTTATTCACTGGAGTTTAGAAGGATGAGGAGGGATCGTTATAGAAACATATAAAATTTATAAAAGGACTGGACAAGCTAGATGCAGGAAAAATGTTCCCAATGTTGGGCGAGTCCAGAACCAAGGGGCCACAGTCTTAGAATAAAGGGGAGGTCATTTAAGACTGAGGTGAGAAAACACTTTTTCACCCGGAGACTTGTGAATTTATGGAATTCCCTGCCACAGAGGGCAGTGGAGGCCAAGTCACTGGATGGATTTAAGAGCGAGTTAGATAGAGCTCTAGGGGCTGGTGGAGTCAAGGGATATGAGGAGAAGGCAGGCACGGGTTATTGATAGGGGTCGATCAGCCATGATCACAATGAATGGTGGTGCTGGCTCGAAGGGCCAAATGGACTCCTCCTGCACCTATTTTCTTTGTGTCTATGTTATTATTGTGTAGGAAGGAACTGCAGATGCTGGTTTACACCGAAGGGTAGACACAAAATGCTGGAGTAACTCAGTAAGACAGGCAGCATCTCTGGAGCGAAAGAATGGGTGACATTTCAGGTCTGTACCCTTCTTCCGTTCTTTGGACAGCATCTCTTTTAATGTGTAGGAAGGAACTGCAGATGCTGGTCTAAACCGAAGATAGATGCAGAAAGCTGGAGTAACTCAGCGGGACAGGCAGCTTCTCTGGAGAGAAGGAATGGGTGACGTTTCGGGTCGAGACCCTTCTTCAGACTGGTTAGGGATAAGGGAAACAAGAGATAAAGACGATGATGTGGAGAGATAAAGAACAATTAATGAACTCTCGTTTTCACACCTTACCATTATCTCTAGTCTCCCTCTCCCCTGACTCTCAGTCTGAAGAAGAGTCTCGACCTGAAACGCCACCTATTCCTTTTTTCCAGAGATGCTGCCTGTCCCGCTGAGTTCCTCCAGATTTTTGTGTCTATCTTAGGTTTATTATTGTCACGTGTGCCGAGGTACAGTGAAATGCTGTAGGTAAACACAAAAATTTTGCAGTAACTCAGCAGAAAGCAAGGGTTACTTAAAGTTAGAGAAAACCACATTAATGTTGCTGGGTTGTAAGCTGCCCAAGCGAAATATGAGGTGATGTTCCTCCACTTTGCGTGTGGCCTCACTCTGACAGTGGAGGAGGCTCAGGACAGAAAGGTCAGTGTGGGAATGGGAGGGAGGTCATTCTGGTTTCCAGTGGCAAAAGCAGTTCCAGCTTATTAAAGCTCGCTTATTTTATCATCTGTGTAATTTTGGAGAGAATTTTTGGAATTCTCTACCGAGGTTTAGGTTCCGTAGAGACCGTTCCCTTTTCAACTCCCTAGTTAACTCGTCCCTTCCACCCAAACCAGCTCCCCGCCAGGTACTTTTCCCTGCAACTGCAGGAGATGCAACACCTGTCCCTATACCTCCTTCCTTGGCTCCGTCCAGGGACCCGACAGTCCTTTCAGGTGAGGCAGAGGTTCACTTGCACCTCCTCCAACCTCATCTATTGTATCCGCTGTTCCAGGTGCGGACTCCTATCGGCGAGACCAAGCGCAGGCTCGGCAATCGTTTCGCTGTACACCTTCGCTCGGTCTGCCTAGACCTATTTGATCTTCCGGTTGCTAAACACTTTAATCCCCCTTACCATTCCAAACTTTTTGTCCTGGGCCTCCTACACTGTCAGAATGAGGCCAGACACAAATTGGAGGAACAGCACCTCATATTTTGCTTGGGCAGCTTACAACCAGCGGTATGAAATTTGATTTCTCTAACTTCAAGTGTTTTCAAGAGCAAACCTTTGCTTTCCCTCTCTCTCTGTCCCTCCCCCATCCTAGTTCTCTGACTAGTTTCACTGTCCTCCTGATTAAATATTACTCATTGTATGCCTCATTGTCAACTTCCCCTCAGCTAACAATGAACCATTCTACATTTTGGAGAGAATCTCTGAATTTCTCTACCCAGATTTAGGTTTATTATTGTCATGTGTACCAGGATACAGTGTAAAGCTGCGTTTTGTATGTTATCCAAACAAATGTTTAGTTTTAGTTTGTCACGTGTACCGAGGTACAGTGAAAAGATCAGTTAATTCTACATGAATACAATCGAGTCAAACCCAGGCACAATAGATGGGTAGAAAAGAGATTTGAAAGAGTAGAGTAGTTGTAGTCAAAAGGAACTGCGAGTTGTTGATTTGCAAAAAAAAGACACAAAGGGCTGGAGTATTGCAGCGGGTCAGACAGCACCCACAAAAAAAGTGGTGAACACTGTGGTGTCCATCACAGGACTGACCTAGACACAAAAGGCTGGAGTAACTCAGCGGGTCTGCGTTACTTCAGCTATTTGTGTCTATCTTCGGTATAAACCAGCATCTGCAGTTCCTTCCTACACAGGTACTGGCCTCCCCACCATCAAAGGGTTCTACAAGAGACAGCCAGCATCAAGGACCCACACCACCCTGGCCATGCTCCCACTTCACATTGTCAACACACAAAAACATAATTTACACGTACATTACACAGATTCTGATCATTACTGCCTTCGTATTCTTCTTCTTTGACTCTCAATGAGGTTATCAGCCACATCGAAAACGCCAAGAAAACACATCAATGCTGCGACATGACAAATGTTGTAGAGGCATCGATGTGCTTTCCTGGCGTATTGTCGATGTGCATGATAACCTAAGGAAATGTCTCCAATGACAGTATTGATCACGCACAGACAGGTGAGATTAGTTTAACGTGGCATCACATTTGGTATGGACATTGTGCATCGAGGAACCTGTTCCTGTGCTGCACTCTTCTGCATACATGTACAACTCCTATTATTCCATTTGCTAGGACACTGATCAATGAAATACAGAAGCTTGAAAGTGCACACCACGAGACTCTGGAACAGCTTTTCCCTGCTGTTATCAGGCTTCTGAACAGTCCTATAAGCCAGGATACTGTCCGATTCATCTCTACCCCATTGCGGACATCGGAGTTTATGTCTGGAACTGATGCCCTACAACATTGAGAACTATATTCTGCACTCTGTATCCTTCCCTTCACTCTACTTGTTTTCCGTGAGTTTGTCTTGATTTTAATTCATGTATAGTATTAACTGATTTATTGTGTTTATTACACTGTATCACTCTATGACTCTATGTTAGACAGGTACATGGATAGGACAGGTTTGGAGGGATATGGACCAAGTGCAGGCAGGTGGGACTAGTGTAGCTGCGACATGTTGGCCGGTGTGGGCGAGTTAGGTCGAAGGGCCTGTTTCCACACTGTATCACTCTATGACTCTTATCACATGTGCTGAGGTACAGTGAAATTCTTTTTATTGCGTGCTATCCAGTCAGTGGAAGGACTAACGTGATCCATCGATCCATCGATCCATCCATAGTGTACAGATACAGGATAAGGGAATAACGTGTAATGCAAGATAAAGTCCAGTAAAATCCGATTAAAAATAGTCCAAGGGTCTCTAAGCCTTTCCTATCCATGTACCAAATAATGTCTTTCAAATGTTGTTATAGTATCTGCCTCAACTACCTCCTCAGGTAGCTCGTTCCATATACCCACCCCTTGATTGCAATACGGTTGGTGACCTTTATCCCTTTATCATGTGGATGCTGGATTGTAATCTTTTATTGTCTTTCCATTGACTAGTTTGCACGCAACAAAAGCTTTTCACTGTACCTCAGTACACATGACAATAAACTAAACTAAAAATGCATGCAGTTTATTAAATGAACCCCCTTTCTGTATTTGTCCGGGACCTAATAAACCCCGTGTATTTTTCTTCTCCAAACAAATCTAGTTCGACCAGCCCCGACATGGGGTCCGATCGCCGGTGCAGGGGAGCTGACATCCCCCCGATGCAGGAGCTGTTCGCCCCGATGCGGAGGGCCCAAACGCCGCCGGCTATGGGAGTCAAGATCGTCCCGTCAACGGCGGGATCGAGGCCCTCGACCGTGGGAGAGCAAAGAAGGCAAGAGATTTGAATTTTTTTTCGCCTTCCATCACAGTGAGGAATGTGGAGGAGTCACTGTGGTGGATGTTTATGTTAAAACGTATTTTGTGTGTTCTGCTGCTTTTTATTGGTATGACTTGGCAAATTTAATTCCTCCTATGCTGCAAAACATACAACAATCAACGACAATCAGTTTTATTCGTCACATTGCACATAAAGCGCAAACGAAATGAATTTGCCAGCAGCGGTACAATGAAAAAGAACACACAAAACATACTTGGCTAATGAAGTATTATTGTGATTGTGAATTGCCGTGAAGGGTTTATTTGTGGGGAAAAGTAAAAATGCAGATGCTGCTTTTTATTTTAACCAGAGATAGACACAAAATGCTTAAGTAAATCAGCAGGTCAGGCAGCATCTGTGGATAAAATAGCCCGGCAATGCTTGTTCTTCAGAGATGCTGCCAGGCTCTTTGAGTTAGTTACTGCAGCATTTTGTGTGTATTATTTGTGAGGAGGAGGCTGGGGGTGAAGAGGAGAAGCTCCTCTAGTATCTTTGAGGAGAAGTTTCCTGAGCTGCCATGCTGCCATGTGCTGGGGGGAGGGGTGGGGGCGGATCTGGGCGCCTCTGGAAGCTTCTCTCCCGCCTTCATCCCCTGCTCCTCCCTCTCTCTCTCTCTCTCTCTCTCTCTCCCTTCCTTCCGCCATCACACGCTCGGCAGCAGCAGCAGCAGCTCCACACACACACACACACACACACTCAGCTCGCCTCACCTCCTGCAAGGCTGCCGGCTCCACACAGCCACCATGACCGCGGGCGAAGAGAAGGCCGAGCCGCAGGTGGCGGCAAAGGAGAAGGAGGAGGAGGAGAAGGAGGGCGACGACATCAGCCCCAAGGGCGACGGCGGGGTGCTGAAGGTGAGGCCCTGTGGCGGCGCCGGGCCGGGCCGGGCAGCGCTCTTTGTCCGACTCAGGCGGGCGGGCGGGCGCGGGGCCGATACTCCAGGCCCCAGGAGCGGTGCTGAGGCCTTTCATTCTGGGCCCCAACCCCGCATTGTTCCCGGCTCCTGCTATCCCCATTCCCCCCCCCCCCCCTCACTGCGGGCTGAGCGGCCCCCCAGCCATAACAGTCCGGTCCCTGCATTCCCCTCCCCACCTCACCCCCTGCCTTCCTCCCTCTCATCCCCTCTCTCACCCTTCCTCCCTCTAACCCCCTCTCCTCTCACCCCCTGCCTTTCTCACCCCATCTCCTCTCCCCTCTCTCCTTCCTCCCTCCCCTCCCTCTCACATCCTCCCTCTCACCCCTGCCTTTCTCACTCTCACCCCATCTCCTCTCCTCTCTCATCCCCTCTCTCACCCTTCCTCCCTCTACCCCCTCTCCTCTCATCCCCTGCCTTCCTCCCTCTCACCCCCTCTCTCACCCTTCCTCACTCTACCCCCTCTCCTCTCATCCCCTGCCTTCCTCCCTCTCACCCCATCTCCTCTCCCCTCTCACCCTCCTTCCTCCCTCTCCCCCCTCCTCCTCCCCCCCCCTCCTCCTCCCCCCTCCCTCTCACATCCTCTCTCACCCCCAGCCTTCCTCACTCTCTCCCCCTCTCCTCTCTCATCCCCTCTCTCACCCTTCCTCCCTCCCTCTCACCCCCGGCCTTCCTCACTCTCACCCCATCTCCTCTCTCATCCCCTCTCACCCTCCCTCTCACCCCTGCCTTCCTCACTCTCACCCCCTGCCTTCCTCCCTCTCAGCCCCTCCCCATCTCCTCTAACCCACTCCCCATCTCCTCTCACCCCATCCCCTCTCACCCACTCCCCATCCCCTCACCCATTCCCCATCTGCTCTCGCCCCCTCTCTCCCCCTCCCCATCCCCTCTCTCACCCCTCCCCATCCCCTCTCTCACCCTATCACCCCCATCATCCCTCACCACCTCCCTCTCCTCACCCCCTGTCCCCTCCCCACAGACAACCCCATTCACTCCCTCCATACTCGGGACCCTTGCAAGAGTACTGCAACATGTCCATGGCGACCAAGTTGCCCCATCTACGCCTCTCCCGTTTCCCCCCACACACACAGAGGCTGCCTGGCCCCCTGGGTTTCTCTTGTGTTTTGTCCCATCTACACTAGTCCCACCTGCTCATTCCTGGCGCATATCCCTCTAAACCATCCCTATCCGTCCATGTACTTGTTCAAATATCTTTTAAACGTTGCAATAGCCTCAACTTCCACCTCTGGCAGCTCATACCCACCACCCACTGGATGAAAAAGTTGCCCTTCAGGTTCCTATTAAATCTTCCCCCTCACCTGGAACCTCTGCACCCCATTTCTTAATTTCCCCCTACCCTGGGTATTGGACCATGCGCATTCACCCTACCCCAACATACAAGTTTGTAAGATTTTCCCTTCTTCCTCCTGCGCTCCAAGGAATAAAGTCCTAGACTGCCCAACCTCTCCCTCCAGCCCAAGCCCTCAGTTTTTGGCAATATCCTTGTAAATCTTCTCTGCGCCTATCCAAGAGAGGATTTATTTTTGAAAAGAAACTAGTGTCACGAGTACAGTGAGATACAAGTGCAGTGAAAATCTTCCTTGCAGCAATATTACAGGCATGTAGATTTAGATCTAAAACATAAATTATACTGGACATGGGGAAAATAAACACGAGTGCAAAGCACAATTGGAGAACAAGTCCATGATAGTGCAAAAGGTGGTCTATTGTGTCCCGTTGCAGAGGTAAGATTAGAGTTGTACAGGTCTGTTCAAGACCTGGTGGTTCTAGAAAATTCTGGCTAGTTCCGGACTGCCACCTCACTTGTTCAGTGATTGTGGATGCACGCTGCTCAGTGATGTTGCTAGTGACATCTGTGTCCCATGCACTTCTGGAAGTTTACTGGTGGTCGGAGGAGGAAGGGAAGGGAATAATACCAGTCTCAACCGTCACACTTACCACGCCTTTGTAATGCAATGCATCTGTTGTCTTTTAAAAAATCAATCGGTTTTTTTCTGCACAAGAAATAAAAACTGAAAACGCTCAGCAGGTCGGGCGGACTTTGTGGGGAGTTTGATGACTTTTTAATCGGTTTTCATATTCAATGCACCATTTGCCTTTTAATTTCCATTTAACACGAGTTTAGGCTTGTCTACTAAGTTCAGACAGATTCCAAAGTCCAAATCACCTGTAATTTGGCATAATTTAGTAATCCACCAATGTTTCCTTGAGTGTGAAATGGAAATGGTACAGGAAAAGTTCTGATTTGGGCATAGAACAGTACAGCACAAGAACATGTCTTTCAACCCACAATGTCTGCTTAACATAATGCCAAGACCACCTTTACCTGCCTGCATATAATTCATATCCTTCCGTTCCCGTCATTTAGTTTAGTTTAGAGACTAGTTTAGTTTACAGCAGCCCACCGAGTCCACACTGACCTGGGATCCCCGCACACTAACACTATCCTACACACATTAGGGACAATTTTACCAAGCCAATTAACCTACAAACCTGTACGACTTAGTAGTGTTGGAGGAAACGTAAGATCCCGGAAAAAACCCACGGGGAGAACGTACAAACTTCGTACAGACAGCACCCATAGTCAGGATGGAACCCGGGTCTCTGGCGCTGTGAGGCACCAACTCTACCGCTGCAGAACCGTGCTGCCCTCTGCCAATCCCCAAAATAAATCTCTCCAAAGAGTGATAGTTAAAATAGCTTGACAAACTCGGACCAAATCTGTATTTCCCAGCTATTTTCAAAATTTTCATTTCTGAAGGTTTTCTTCCTTTGACAGCTTCAATCAATGTAAAGTCTTCCGTCGTAAGAATTATTTGAGAATAATTGGAACATGAAAAAATTTATTTGGATATAAGTGATTTCCTCAATAGCTTTTCAGCATTAAAACTTTCGTGAATGGAAACATTGACCCTAACGTGAAAGTATATTTAACCGATAATCTTTCATGTTTTCTCACAGCTGGTGAAAAAGGAAGGCACAGGAGATGAGACCCCAATGACAGGAGACAAGGTGTCAGTCCACTACACTGGTGTACTCTTGGATGGGACTAAGTTTGACTCGAGCAGAGACCGGGATGAATATTTCACGTTTGATCTTGGAAAGGGTAAGAATATTTGACACAAGCGTTCCTTGCATCTAAAACAACACAAGCCTGAATTGACTCGGCTTCACTTATGTAACTTAACAAAAACGTCAAGAAACTATTTGCATAACTGTTCAAAATAATTATCAGGGGCAGGTGATGTTTTGTGAACATCTTTTCAATTTTGTGTGCAAGGTGGGTGGGTTACACAATTAATATTTAGATGTGCTGCAGTATGTGAAGTACTTTAGGTTTTAAAACAATCTTAATTTTGTTATATTTATTATTTTGAACTACAACTTGGGTGGTGAATCTGGAATTCATTGCCAGAGATGGCTGTGCAGTCAATGGATATTTTTAAGGCAGAGATTGACAGATTCTTTGATTAGTAAGTGTGTCAAGGGTTGAGAGGGAAAGTGACTAGTGGGGTGCCGCAAAGCTCGGTGCTGGGACCTCAGTTATTTACAATATATATTAATGATTTAGACGAGGGAATTAAATGTAACATCTCCAGGTTTGCGGATGACACAAAGCTGGGTGGCAGTGTGAGCTGCGAGGAGGATGCTATGAGGCTGCAGGGTGACTTGGATAGGTTGGGTGAGTGGGCAGATGCATGACAGATGCAGTATAATGTGGATAAATGTGAGGTTATCCACTTTGGTGGCAAGAACAGGAAGGCAGATTATTAACTGAATGGTGTCAGATTAGGAAATGGGGAGGTGCAACGAGACCTGAGTGTGCTTGTACATCAGTCACGGAAAGTAAGCATGCAGGTAGAGCAGGCAGTGAAGAAAGCTAATGACATGCATGTTGGCCTTCATCGTGAGAGGATTTGCGTTTAGGAGCAAGGAGGTCCTACTGCAGTTGTACAGGGCCCTGGTGGGACCGCACCTGGAGTATTGCATGCCATTTTGGTCTCCTAACTTGAGGAAGGACATTATTGCTATTGAGGGAGTGCAGAGTAGGTTTGCTAGGTTAATTCCCGGCATGGCGGTACTGACATATGATGAAAGAATGGGTCGACAGGGTTTGTATTCATTGGAATTTAGAAGGATGAGAGGAAATCTTATAGAAACAAGTAAAATTCTTAAAGGATTGGACAGGCTAGATGCAGGAAAATTGTTCCCGATGTTGGGGAAGTCCAGAACCAGGGGGTCACAGTTTAAGAATAAGGGGTAGGCCATTTAGGACTGAGATGAGGAAAAACATTTTCATCCAGAGAGTTGTGAGTCTGGAATTCTCTGCCACAGAAGGCAGTGGAAGCCAATGCACTGGATGTTTTCAAGAGAGAGTTAGGTTTAGCCCTTGGGGCTAAAGGAATCAAGAGATATGGGGGGGAAGCAGGAACGGGGTACTGATTTTAGATAATCAGCCATGATCATATTGAAAAGCGGTGCTGGCTCGAAGGGCCGAATGGCCTACTCCTGCACCTATTTTTTGCTATGAAATATAGATTAGCCATGATTGAATGGCTGAGTAGACTCGGTGGGCCGAATGGCCTAATTTTGTTCCAAGAACTTATGCTTATTTGGCACTTGATCCAAACTGCATTAAGCAGCAAATTGATACATAAAGGGTGCAGCAGCCCCAAATGGTTACAGAACTAGAGGGAACATATTATCTAGGACTATCTAGTTTAGCACAAACTAATCCAATATTTTGTACTACAAGGTCAGTGCCCAAATTGCATTAAAATTACATAATGTCAAGCTCTATATATGATTACTTAACTTCCCTTTGGCAACCTGAATCTAAATGAATTGCTTAGGTGGTGGAGAAACTCACAATATTTAAGAATTATCTAGGTAAGCATGTGAATTGCCAAATGTGGAAACTGATGGGCCAAAATAGTAAATGAGATTAGTATAGATAGGTACATAGAACTGTACATCAAAGGAACAGGCCCTTCTCCCCACGATATCCATGCTGAACGATGCAGGGTTAGACTGATCTCTGGCTGCGAGTGATCCAAAATGCTTGGTAATCGACATGATTGATTACTCGGTACATCAACGTGGGCTGATGGGCCTGTTTCTGTGCTATATAACCATATGGATTGAATATTATAATTGGAGTATGCATACATCCACACATGAAGTAGAATAATAACTTTCCTTGTTTGTGACCAGGCCAAGTTATTAAGGCATGGGATATCGCAGTGGCCACCATGAAGATCGGAGAGATCTGCCAGATCATCTGTAAACCAGAATATGCCTATGGCTCAGCAGGCAGCCCACCAAAAATCGAACCAGATGCCACGCTTGTATTTGAGGTGGGCTTTCCATTTGATCATCAGTCTCAAACGATGTCTTGATATTTGTACTATGACTGTTCGTTCTCTTTTTGAATTTTTAAGAATTTCAACTGTGTGGAATGATAAAATATCATTGTTGCAATATGATTAGCTGAGGAACTACACGCCAATCTCAGCATGATGTTCTTGTTTGCACAACAGTTACAGTTTTACTGCTGCATGAAGGAGCAGTTATGTAAATTTAAATAGCCCCTCGGTCCTATTCAGAAATGCATTGAAAATGGAGAAAATCAAGAGTGTCTGAAATGAATATTGTAGTCCAAGGGTTCCCAACCTGGAGTAAATTTACCCAGGGGGTAAATTTGTTGGTTCTGTATTTGTACATATTTTTCCTCATTGACTGACTGTGTTTGGTTCTGGTATATCTGTTCATCATTAGTTGTTCATTAATAAGTAAAATAACATTATTATGTGCTATTAAAGTTGCCAAGGGTAAACGGGACGAAAAAGATTGGGAACCCCTGTTATAGTCTGTTATATTAAGCATGACTAGCCAGATATTGAGTCTTCGGCCCAATTTACCCACATCGACCAACATGTCCCATCTACACTGATCCCACCTACCCACGTTTGGTCCATATCCCTCTAAACCTGTCCTATCCATGCACATGTTTAATTGCTTCTTAAACATTGTTCCTGCCTCCGCTGGCAGCTCGTTCCCTACACCAACCACCCTTTACGTGAAAATGTTACCCCTCAAATTGCTATAAAATCTTTCCCCCGTCACCTCAAACCTATGTCCTCTGGTTCTCGATGGTGTCCACCCGATCTTTTCCTCATGATTTTATACACCTCTATAAAATCACCCTTCATCCTTCAGAGCTCCAGGGAATAGTCCCAGCCTACTCAACCTCTTCCTATAGCTCAGGCCATCGAGCCCTGGCAACATCCTTGTATATCTTCTCTGCACCCTTTTCAACTTTACAACAAATTTCCTATAACATGGTGCCCAGAACTGAATACAATCCTCCAAATATCTAAATACACAATATCTGACATATGAAATAATTCCCATTATTATTCTTGCTTTTAAGATTGAGCTGTTTGAGATCAAAGCAGAGGATCTGTCTCAGGATGAAGATGGTGGAATCACTCGCCGAATCAGAAAGAAGGGAGAAAGTTATTCCAAGCCCAATGAAGGGGCCTCAGTTGAAGGTAAGGCTCTTGATTTTATCCTCGTGACATTTTGCACCAGGCTTCTCTCGGTAAGTCACCTATGAAAGGTTATCAATCGGAAAACTACGGTTCTCTCCAGGAAATATAAGAATCCACACAAGAATATGTTACCTTTCTCTCCTGAGAATCACATTTTAGACTAATCCTTTTTCCGAAGGGCTTTACAGAGCAATAAGTTTACTTGGCCAAAAATCAATTAGATGTGCTTATTAGTGGTGTGCTTATACAGAAACAAATAAACCAAATCACAGTATTCTACTCTTGTGTTTGACCTGGGATAGTGTTAATCTACACTACTGCCCACTTTTTCCCTTAGAGAGAATACGCGAGTCAGAGGGTCATACAGCACGGAAACAGGCCCCTTGAGCCAACCATTCCATGCTGACCAACATGTCCCATCTAAGTTAGTCCCATTTTCCTGTTTTTGGCCCATGTCCCTCTAAACCTTTCCCATTTATGTGCCTGTCCAGTGTATTATAGTTACCTCCTCTAGCAACTTGTTCCATACAAACCTCCCTTTGAGTGGAAAAAGTTGCCCCTCAGATTTCTATTAGTCTCCTTAAATCTATGTCCTGGATTTCCCTATCCTGGGTTTAAAAAAGACTGCATTCACCCTATCTTTTCTCCTCATTATTTTATTGATGCCTTTATTATACTATAACTTAGATGTACTATAACAACATTTAAAAGACATTTGGACAAGTACATGGATAGGAAAAGTTTAGAGGGATATGGGTCAAATGTGGGCAGGTAGGACTAGTATAGATGGAGACATGTGTATGAAGAAACTGCAGCTGCTGATTTAAACCAAAGATAGACACAAAATGCTGGAGTAACTCAGCGGGGCAAGCAGCATCTCTGGAGAGAAGGAATGCGTGACATTTTTAGTCGAGACCCTTCTTCAGACTTCAGTGTAGATGGGGCATCTTGGTCGGCATGAGCAAGTTGGGCCGAAAGGCCTGTTTCCATTCTGTATGACTATGATTCTATTCACTTCCCTATAACCTCAAGCCACAGTTAAGAATGTGCATTTGCTTTGAGCTCAAAAACGTTCTTAAATATTTCTGTTTCTGCATATCCTTTCTTTCAGTCCATCTGGAAGGCAAATGTCAGGGTAAGATCTTTGACAACCGCGATGTCTCATTCATCATTGGAGACGGTGAAGAACATCACATTCCTCCAGGCATTGAGAAGGCACTGCAGGACATGGAAAAAGGAGAAGAAGCTGTTATATCTTTAAAACCAAAGTAAGTTTAAACGTCATGGTCCCAGAATTTTTATTTACAGTCCTTCCCAAATTATTTTATCAAGAAATAAAGATGAAGGGCCAAGATTGTAGACATGAGGAACAGCAGGTGCTTCGTTTTTACAACAAAAAAAAACACAGTACTGGAGTAACTCAGTAGGTCAGGCAACATCCCTGGAGGACATGGGTAAGCCGGGTTTTTGATCGGGGGCCTTTCTTCAGACTGATTGATGGGAGAGGAAAGCTGGAAAAGAGAGGTGGGGGGCAGGACAAAATGTGTAGGGAAGAACTGCAGATGCTGGTTTAAATCGAAGATGGACGCAAAAAGAAGGAATGGGAGAGAGGACGAAACCTGACATGGGTACAGGTGGGAGGGGGGGGGGGGGAGGCTTGATTGGCAGATGGGTGGACGAAGGCCAGAGATGAAAATAAAACAAAAAGTTGCGAAACAGGGAGCGAAGAGAAATGTGAAGCCAGAGGAAGGGATATAGGTCTGAAGAAGGGTCTCGACCCGAAACGTTGCCTATTTCCTTCGCTCCATAGATGCTGCCTCACCCGCTGAGTTTCTCCAGCATTTTTGACTACCTTGTTGCTTTATCAAGGTTGCTAAAGATAGAATGATCAGGTGTGAGTATTAAGCGCCTGATCCACAACTGTGACAATTTCTAAAAGAAGCCACCTTGACCAGAAATACACAGCAAATAAAAATAAAAAGTTATTCTGATTGGATCTTGAACAGACTATCCCTGAAATACCTTTCCATTTTTGTCAAAAAGAGTAGTGACCACAGAATACAAATCATTACAGTCGACAAAGACAGGAAATTATGTGCATTGATGGGGCCTGATTTGAAGAGATTGCTCCGTTGAGGCTAGAATTATTAACATGCAGATAGAAAGATGTAGAGTCCACTGAATGGCAAGTTATAATTCATTGAGCGGCACAGTGGCGTAGTTGATTATGCTGCTGCCTCACAGCTTCTGGGGTCGATCCTGGCCTCGTTTGCCATCTATGCAGATTTTTCATGATCTTCCATGTGGGTTTCCTCCGGGTGCTCCGGTTTCCTCCCACGTCCCAAAGGCGCGCAAGTATGTAGGTTAATTGGTCTCTGTAAATTGCCCCTAATGTGTAGGGAGTGCCTTCCATACAATGCTATGTACGACAGTGATCGCAACTTCTACTGAAGTGTGGATGGCCGTTGGCTCGCTAGAAACTCATCCGCCCTTTGACAGGTCTTGTTTTTGGTCACACTGGGGGTTCACAGCCCCCTCCTCACCTGGCAAACCAGGTGGGGGAGACGGTTTAGTCGCCAACTATCCGACCATGGAGCAGGTAGCAAGGGATTACATGGTACCCGTGGCGTGGGGATCTCCCCCCGACCTGACCTGATAACTAGTGAAGGAAAAGGTAAAGTCTGACTTAACCCCAAAATCGCCATGGTGGAATGAACTCCCCCCGACCTGATCTGAAGCGGGATAACATTGAACTAGTATGAACTGTTGATCAATGGTCGGTGTTGACTCAGTGGGCCTGTTTCCATGCTGTATCTCTAAACCTATCATTGGTGGCGTATATGAAAATTAAAGAATCGCTGCAATTGAAACATCTTTACATCATTTGATGATTACCGTGAATGTATCTTTCACCGAGTGTTGTTTCCATAGGTACGGATTTGGAGAAGCAGGGAACGCAAAATTGAACATTCCACCAAGTGCGAACTTAGTGTACGAAGTTGTGCTGAAGAACTTTGAAAAGGTATGAAGCAGCAAGATCAATGTTTGTGTCCACAGATGTACTGTTGCCATCAGAAATAGAGATCCTGTCACTGTAAATGTCATTGGAAACAAACAGCTTGCGATGCATTGTCATAATTGTAGTCAAAGTTTTATTCTGCAGAGGTAAAGTCAAGTAAATCTTTAAAGTTTTTAACCTATGTTGTTGTGACATTATGCCCAAAATTTTATTCAAACGGGGTTTTGGTTCTAAACTTTAAAATTAGTTCTTGTGGGGGGGGTGTTGGAATTTGAGGTTCAACCAATTTAAACAAACTGTTTGTGTGTGTGTGTGTGGGGGGGGGGGGGGTGTCAGAGCAAAGATTGTTCTTGCCTTAAAGTGTGAATGCCTTTTAATAAGATGCTGCTGGATAATGTGCAGAGGGAGAAAATAAACTATGATTTTTTTTTAAACGTAGCTAGTCCCACTTAATTTCTTTGCATATAGACTAAATCGTTTTTGATTTTTCAGGCAAAGGAGTCTTGGGAGATGAACACAGAAGAGAAACTGGAGCAGTCTGCCATTGTCAAGGAGAAGGGCACCACCTATTTTAAGGTAACAACATTGCAGCAAAAAATTTCAGCCTGGATAAGTTACATGTACCCTGGTTTACAAAAGGAAGAATTGCAAAGTATCATTTAATGTATAATAGATTTTTATTTTTTCCAACATTAGTGTTCAGGTTTGCATTCAGCAATTTCTGTTTTGCTGAACTGCCATTGCGGCATTTATGATGCACCGGCCTGGGATATTTCCTCCATAGAGGAGATTGCTGACATAATTTGACGTAGGCTGCGAGACTTTGTCAGAATCTGTCTCGCAAATCCACTAAGTTTTTTTGTCAATGAAATAACGAGGGTAAGTCAGTAGACAATGTCCATGTGGACATTCGCATGGCCTTTGAGAAGGTCCTGCCGGGTAGGCTTGGCTGGAAGGTTAGGTTGCTTGGGATCCAGGGAGAGCTAGCTCATTGGATACATAATTGGCTCGATGGTGGAAAGCAGAGGGTAATGGTGGATGATCTATTTTGTGGATTGGAAGCCTGTGACTAGTGGTGTGCCACAGGGATTGGTGCTGGACCCATTGTTGTTCACCATTTGTATAAACGATTTGGATAAAAATGCCCAAGACATGGTGAATTAGTTTGCAGATGACACTGGAGATATTGTCACAGTGAAGAAGGTTATCAGAAATTGCAATGGGATCTTCATCAGCTGCATAAGTGGGCCAAGGAATGACAATTCAACTAAGTATGAGGCGCTGAATCATGGAATGTCACAACAGGTTAGGACTTTTGCAGTGTAGGGCCCAAGGAATTCATAGAGTGATACAGCATGGAAACAGGCCCAACTTGCCCACACCGGCCAACATATCCCAGCAAAACAAGTCTCACCTGCCTGCTTTTGGTCCATATCACTCCAAACCTGTCCTATCCATGTACCTGTCTAACTGTTTCTTAAACGTTGGGATAGACCCTGCCTCAACTACCTCCTCTGGCAGCTTATTCCATACACCCATCTTTGTGTGAAAAAATTACCCCTCTGATTCCTATTAAATCTTTCCCCCTTCACCTTAAACCTATGTCCTCTGGTCTTCGATTCACCTACTCTGGGTGAGACTGTATCTACCCGATCTATTTTATACACCTCGTCAAGGAATAGAGGACCAGCCTACTCAACCCTATAGCTCAGACCCTCTAGTCCTGGCAACATCCTCGTAAATCTTCTCTGTACTCTTTCCAGCTTGATCTGTGATATATAGTATTATAGACAGAAGGACCAAGGAGTACAAGCACATAATTTCCTGAAAGTGCAGTCGCACTTAGATAGGAGAGTGAATGTGACATTTGGCATGCTGGTCTTCATCAGTCAGGTCATTGAGTATAGGAGTTGAGAGTTATGATGTAGTTGAACAACATGGAGGTGAGACAACATAGTGCTGGAGTAACTCAGCGGGTCAGGCAGCATCTCTGGAGAACATGGATAGGTGACGTTTCACAGAGTGCTGGAGTAACTCAGCGGGTCAGGCAGCATCTCTGCAGAACATGGATAGGTGACGTTTCACAGAGTGCTGGAGTAACTCAGCGGATCAGGCAACATCTCTGGAGAACATGGATAGGTGACATTTCGGCTCGGGTCCCTTCTTCAGAAGGAACTGCAGGTGTTAGTTTACCAAAAAAAAACAAGGATGCGCTTGAAAAGATATTTCTTCACCCACTGAGTAATATTTCTCTTGCATTCTCTACCCAAAAGGGTTATGAAGGTCTGACTGCCAAGTCCATTCCATACAAAGATTAATAGATCTTTAGATGTTAAGGGACTCAGAAGAACTGGACTTAGTGCAGGAAAGCGCCGCTGTAGTTTAAAAATAATTGTGATCTTACTGAAAGGCCAAGCGAACATAGAACCTGAGAGGTCGTTTGCTTCTATGCACTGGAAGTTGATATATTTATCTTCAGAAGCTTGCCCATTTTAATCTTCATATGCCGTCAGCTGCAGAGTGAGAAGTGTTACCATTGACACTAAACCCTGCATCAGAAGTTTGTGAATGATGCATTGTTTAGAGCCAATATTAATACAATTACTCATTATTAAGGCCATGCATTATAACATGCAAAGTACTTTGTTATTGGAGTATGCAAATTGATTCTTCTCAGCCATGCCAATGGATCAGGAGACTTGGGAATCTCCACATCTAAATTATTTTTAAGTAGAAGCATTGGCATCTAAATAATAAATAGTGTGAGGTAATAGTTTTGAAGCTGGATAATGCAGTCACTGGTTTTAAGATCTTTCTCTCAATAGGTGAGTATCTGGGAAATGTTTGAAATCTTCACAGTTGTTCATGCAAGGATTCGTCGGAGAATCCTTGCAGTTATATTACATTTTGGTATAAAACACCTGACTGAAGATCCTGACAATAGGAGGTAACATTGTGTGCAGAAAGTTAAATGGGATTCCATATTTATATAAATGCAGAAGTAAAGAAGATAGACTAGTTTCTCTGTTGTGTTAACGTGTAGCACAAACGTTAGTCGTTCAGTTTCCACGTGTAATGTGTCGTGTTCTCTTTGTCGCCAGGATGGAAAGTACAAGCAGGCCACCATCCACTACAAGAAGATCGTGTCTTGGTTGGAACATGAGAGCGGGCTGGCTGAGGAATCACTAAAGCAATCCAATGCCCTGCGGCTGGCAGCCCACCTAAACCTTGCTATGTGCTACATCAAAATGGATGAGAATTTGCAAGCTGTAGAGAATTGTGAAAAGGTGTGTGTGCTAACATAAACCCTAACGTCTCATTAAAGATCTATGGCATGTTCCCTTCATTATCTCAGCTAATGCTCCACTGAGATGTGGTACTAACCTAAGTTTGACAGCCCTTGGGTAAAATCCATTGACCATTTCACAGGGTACCAACTGATGTGATGAACAAGACACTCCAACTAAGTTTAATACAATTCAATCTTTTTTCATACATTTGGCAGCAGTTTGTACAGTTAATTTCACTTGCTTCCCATTCAGCTCGCTTCTCTTTATCCCTTCTACACTCCCTTAAAACAGTGTCATGTAATTAATCCTCAATATCTTTGCATTTACTTTTTTATTCTAACATCGATGTTTAGCAATATCTGTTGTTGGTCCTAAGTTCTGGCACAGACCAGGGTTGGGGAAGGAGTTAAATCATGTTTCTAGGACTCGTGTCTAGTGACATTATAGTGCATTGGTAGTCCAGTCCTGGTTCAGCCCATTTTTCTAATTTTTGTCCTGTAACCACTGGACTATTGGATATTTTGCTGCCATCTCCAACTTCGACTTTGCCAGTTATGAAGTATCCTAGCAGTGGGCAGTGAGACAATCAAGTAGACCAAAACCAAAGACTTTAAGAAGGAACTGCAGATGCTGGAAAATCAAAGGTAGACAAACGTGCTGGAGAAACTCGGCGGGTGCAGCAGCATCCATGGACCGAAGGAAATAGGCAACGTTTCGGGCCGAAACCCTGAAAGAAATAGGCAACGTTTCGGGCCGAAACCCTGAAGGAAATAGGCAACATTTCGGGCCGAACCCCTGAAGGAAATAGGCAATGTTTCGGGCCGAAACCCTGAAGGAAATAGGCAACGTTTCGGGCTGAAACCCTGAAGGAAATAGGCAACGTTTCGGGCCGAAACCCTGAAGGAAATAGGCAATGTTTCTCCTGACAGTTAGGACAAAAACCACGTCTCAAACCGGGTCACCGACCCGCCCTTGGAATCGTGGATGTCATTGCGATGCCTACAGCTTTACAGCCAAATAGCCAGAGTCCTTGTTTGCATCTGGGTGTACATTGTCTCATGCTGGACTGATCTATCCTGTGAGTAAGTCATTATCAGCTCCTTGCTGGTAATTTTTAGCATTTCCAGAGAACCAGGGTATCCATCCTTATCGGAGATAGATAAAGCCTCCAAATCTTTATTCAAACTGGAAAAACGGGTCATTCCACTATCTTCCATGGTGTCTGACTACCACACGCCTATTTCACTTCACCTGTTATATGATGCCAAGGTAAACTAATCTCTAGCTGGCCACAATATTGTTATTTGGTCATGCATTTAGAGGGTTTGAAGGCTTTTTGTTCCATATCTGTGATATGCTGAGAGAATGGAGTGGCTGGGCTTGTATACTCTGGAGTTTAGAAGGATGATAGAAGATCTTAGTGAAACAAAAAAGATTATGAAGGGTTTGGACTAGCATGTTCCTGATGTTGGGGGAGTTCAGAACCAGGGGCCACAGTTTAAGAATAAGGGATAAGCCATTTAGAATGGAGACAAGGAAACACTTTTTCACACAGTTGTGAGTCTGTGGAATACTTTGTCTCAGAGGGCAGTGGAGGCAGGTTCTCTGGAATTCCCAACAATTCCTGTTGTGTATCTTTCACAGCTGCAAGATGAGAGTCTCAGACTGGCATTCTGCTCATCCAGCCCAGAACTCACCATTTTCAGAATGATCGTTGCTGACTCAAGAGTCAATAGACAATAGGTGCAGGAGTAGGCCATTCGGCCCTTCGAGCCAGCACCGCCATTCAATGTGATCATGGCTGATCATCCACAATCAGTATCCTGTCCTCTTCAACCCACTTCTGGCTAAATTATCAAAGGAATATCTCTCACACACACAATTATGTATTGTTTACAAATATGATTATCAAGCGCACATCCTCAATCACACCATCTGTTATTGCTTTTGATGGAGTACAGTAAACCCTCGCCACAATGGACCTGGAGGGGTGTCCGTTATTGACGATTGTCCACTATAACTGAGTGGGGGGTGGTGTGTGGTAAATCGCAGCATTGGGGAGGGGTAAATTCAGGGGGTATTCACAGGCCGGGGAGCGGCAGAGCCCCTGGTTTTGCCCACACGCAGTGAACTAGGCCCGGTACTCGCCATGAACCACGGACATGGACGGGCCCGGTATTCACGCCGCTCACTCTCTCCGCTCCTGTGACCTGAAGCTCCCGCCACGAGGCACCAAGCTCCTTGTGTAACGGGAAAGTTGGGGGGCGGGGGAGGGGGTGTGCAAATGGAGTCTGGGTCTGCTATAACCAATATCCACTCTGTAGATTTTTCTCACAGAGAGTGGTGAGTCTGTGGAATTCTCTGCCTCAGAGGGCGGTGGAGGCCGGTTCTCTGGATACTTTCAAGAGAGAGCTAGATAGGGCTCTTATAGATAGCGGGGTCAGGGGATATGGGGAGAAGGCAGGAACAGGGGTACTGATTGGGGATGATCAGCCATGATCACATTCAATGGCGGTGTTGGCTCGAAGGGCCGAATGGCCTACTCCTGCCCCTATTGTCTATCAGATAGATGATAGGATAACAGGCAGTAAGATGATTCCTAAAATGAATATATGATTCTGCTTTTATTTCAGGCGTTAGAGCTGGATGCAAACAATGAGAAGGCTCTTTTCAGAATGGGCGAGGCAAGACTTGCGATGAATGATTATGAACTGGCAAAAGCCAACTTCCAGAAGCTTGTGCAGCTCTACCCCAACAAGGCAGCCAAGGTGCAAATTGGCATCTGTCAGAAGAAAATAAAAGAACAATTGGATCACGAGAAAAAGATCTATGCTAAAATGTTCCCAAAGTTTGGTAATAGCGATACCAAGGTAAGTAATCTTAACAGACTCGTCATTTAAAGGGAAAATCACTGGAATTTATGTAAACCAGAAAATGTAATTAAGTCAACATAACATGACATAAATGAACATACAGTCCCTTCACTTACTTGATATAGACATAGAGTGTGGAAACAGCCCCTTCGGCCCAACTTGCCCACACCGACCAACTACACTAGTCCCACTTGCCCATATCCCTTTAAACCTATCCTACCCATGTACCTATCTAAATGATTCTTAAAAGTTGCAATAGTACCTGCCTCAACTCTCTCCTCCGGCAGCTCGTTCCATACACCCACCACCCTTTGTGTGGAAAGAATTACCTGTCAGGTTCCTATTAAATCTTACCCCCCTCACCTCCGGTTCTCGATTCCCCTGCTCTGGGCAAGAGGCTCTTTGCGTCTGCCCGATCTATTCCTCTCATGATTTTGTACATGATGATGCAGTAAGTCGCATTGGGATATGCCTTTAGCAATTTCAAATAATATTTAAACTTTCTAGCTTTGTTTCTGTCTTGACAAAGCAAGTTTTCTGAATGGGACAGTGTTAGTGACGATTGTTTGCGTGCTGGTTCCAGCAGAGGATCTACTATCATCCAATATAACCCACCCCCCCCACCCCTAAATCTCTTTTTCACTTGTAAATCTATTACTATTTTGAGCTACCTCTGGTACTTGTGCTTGTCTTACTTGTATTCATGTGTTGACAAAAATGCTGGAGAAACTCAGCGGGTGAGGAGGCAGCATCTATGGAGCGAAGGAAATAGGCGACGTTTCTGAAGAAGGATCTCGACCAGAAACGTTGCCTATTTCCTTTGCTCCATAAATGCTGCCTCCTCACCCGCTGAGTTTCTCCAGCATTTTTGTCCACCTTCGATTTTCCAGCATTTGCAGTTCCTTCTTAAACATGTATTGGTGGGGGCGCTGCAAGCCGGCAGCCCTGTCAGCAGAGTGTCTGTTTTTTTCTACTTGTTTTGTTTTTCCAGTATGTTTTAAGGTATGTTTTTAATGTTTCTTCGTGTGTCTTGTGTGGGGGTTGGTGTGGAGGGGGTAAGGGGCAAACCGCTTCGGTTGCCTCCTCCACGGAGAGGCCTCCTCCACGGAGAGGCCTCCCCCGTGGCCTAACAGCAAGGATCGGTGCGGCCTTTCCCGGAGACGCGCCTGGGGCTTTAGCGGCGGGCGCAGCGTGGACTCTTGGCGTGGAGCGGACGAGCCCTTGCCGGAAGGGAGCGCTCCGTTTCGCTGGCCCGCGGCAGCCTGAAGCTCCAGCAGGCGCGGCGTCCGCAGCCTGGGATTCTTCGTTGGGGACCCGGGAGAAGGGGAAGCCACCACCGCCGGCCCGCGGCCAACTTCCACTGCGGGAGCGGCGGGGACTTACCATCAGGAGCGGGGTCCCTGGAGGGGAGCTTCGACAGCCGGCCCTGCGGTCTACACCGACCTGAAGCCGCGGTCTCTGGTGGGGGAGGCACCGTTTCAGGACTTACCTGGACTTTCATTCATCTGGATGCCCGCAGCGGCGGCTGCGGAGGGCTGAGGTCCCGACCACGGGGGAAAATGGAGGAGGACTGGCCAATTTTTGTGCCTTCCACCACAGTGATGAATGGTGTGGTGGATGTTTGTGTTAAATTTTTATTGTGTTTTTGTGTGTTTTTCATTGTACTGGCAAGTTTATTTCACTGCACTTTATGTCCAATGTGACAAATAAAACTGATTATTGTTTTGAATTGTATTCATGTGTAGGTAGCTTACAACCCAATGTATGAACATTGAATTCTTCAATTTCCCCCCCTCTTTTTTCCCCTCCCTCTCCTGTGCCTCAATTAGGCGTACAACCACTTCTTCCACTCTCCTATTCCCCTTCACCCATACCCATTCTCTGGCTTCAGATTTCACTCTTCTCTTTATCTGAACCCCTTTCGTCTCCTTCTTATTTCAGGCCTTTGTCCACCCACCTGCCTATCAAACCCCTGGCCTGTATCCACCCATCACTTGCCAGGCTTTGTCCCAACCTCGTTCAAGTTTCAAGTTCAAGTTTACATTTAAACTTCTCCAGCATTCTCCCCTCACCCACAATCAGTCTGATGAAGGGTCCCGACCCAAGATGTCACCTATCCATGTCCTCCAGAGATGCTGCCATACCTGCTGAGTTACTCCAGCACTTTGTTTTGTTTTTTTGTAAACCAACCTTGTTGGTTCCTTGTGTCTACCTGTTTGGTATTATCTAGAGACACAAGGAACTGCAGATGCTGGCTTACAGAACAAGACACAAAGTGCTGGAGCAACTCAACGGTCAGGCTGCATCTCTAGGGAACATGGATATGTGATGTTTCAGATCAGCATCTCCTCTACAGATGCTGCCTGACCTGCTGAGTTACTCCAGCCCTTTGTGTCCTTTTTAATGTAGCATTTAATTTAATTGGATAGCATGCAAACAAAAGCTTTTTACTGTTCTTCACTACACATGATACTCAGAATAAAAGGACATACCTTTAGAAAGGAAAAGAGGAGGAATTTCTTTAGCCAGAGGGTGGTGAATCTGTGGAATTCATTGCCACAGACGGCTGTGGAGGCCAAGTATTTGGGTATTTTTAAAGCGGAGATTGACAGATTTTTCATTAGTACGGGTTTTGGGGAGAAAGCAGAAGAATGGGGTTGAGAGGGAGGGATAGATCAGCCACGATTGAACGGTGGAGCTGACGCGATGGTTAGCTACTTGATGAAGTTATGATAATAATGAAGCTAAACCTGGATATATGACTGTTCCAACAGGAAGAAGTTCTCAAAACAAAATCTGAAAAGGATGCGACCATAGAGGAAGAGAATAAGGAGAACCGAGATGAAGGAGGCAAGGGAGAGCCCATGGAGACAGACACCAGTCAAAAGTCCCAAGAGTTGGATGCCACAGCATGAGTATAATGTGCAGTTTCAGGCTGCATTACTTGTTTGTTTTTTTAAGTTTGAAATAGTACAGTATCCTGTGTGTATAATATGTGCACCAGTAAAAAGAGTTGCATTTACCTACTCGCCTGAATCTCACAAGCTATTTAAAAAAGGGACGGCACATTCTGGGGTTGAATGAGCTTTGGTTGGGAGCAGTCTCTTTTACTCCGGCATAGCTTTGGTGCCCTGCTTATCCATTAATGGTGAATGAGGCATGCCCGCTAAGGGGTATTTAAGAAATGGAAACTGGAATAAGCAATTGGTAAGCATGTGTTAACTGTTCTAACTTGAAAATGGGTTTATTTATTAGCAAGACACTCTCCTGCACCTTCCCAACAACGGTGTCACTGCACCTTTTTTCCACGAATGGTCTACTGTAACGCATTTCTCTTGCTTGTAAGGTGAACCCGAGAAATAACATTGTGACGTGTTCTCGCGACTTGGGTAAAATTGTAATTGGGTCCCGTTACTGAGGTGCTCTTAATTATTTTACAGTGAAGAAACATGGTTTTTCTGTCTGCAATTTACACACTTTCTATCATTGGGTAATGCAGCAGCTATATTGTAGCGTTTACTGTGTTCCACAAAATGGTTAAATATTGTTTGATTGTTGTCCATCATCAAAGTAACAATTGTGGAGGAGATAGCCATGTATTACATATCATGTGGGAGGGGAACTATCCATCCAGTTCAACAAGTTTATGTGCAACTCAAGCCATTTCCTTTCTAATCTAATCTTATCAGTGTTTCCTCCTCCTCTCCATTTCTGCCGAATGGGCTTATCCAGCTAAATGCAATTATATACCGCATGGTGGCAAATCTGCATTCTATTCAGTGTTAATGAAGCTTTTCTACAATTCCTGAGTGAACTTACTAATTGTGAATTGTCCCCTGGAGAAATAATTTCTCCTTGTGAACCATCTTCTATTCGTATTACTTTTAGTTTCCCCCCGTAGAAATATTATAGAAACATAGAAAATAGGTGCAGGAGGAGGCCATTCGGCCCTTCGAGCCAGCACCGCCATTCATTGTGATCATGGCTGATCGTCCCCTATCAATAACCCGTGCCTGCCTTCTCCCCATATCCCTTGACTCCACTAGTCCCTAGAGCTCTATCTAACTCTCTCTTAAATCCATCCAGTGACTTGGCCTCCACTGCCCTCTGTGGCAGGGAATTCTACAAATTCATAACTCTGGGTGAAAAAGTTTTTTCTCACCTCTGTCTTAAATGACCTCCCCTTTATTCAAAGACTGTGGCCCCTGGTTCTGGACTCGCCCAAAATTGGGAACATTTTTCCTGCATCTAGCTTGCCCTTTTATCTTTCTCCTTGTAAACCATCTTGAATCTGTCCTAATTTTAAAGAGGTCCGTTGGGTGACAACCAGTTTACTGATATCAAAAAAATGTCCCAGTCTATGTTTCTTTCCCGATGGTTACTCTTAATTTCTAGTATTATTAACAAACCTATTCCAGTACCATGATATCAATATCCTTGTATAATATCCAGCATGTCTTTTCTCTACTCAATTTATTGCACTAATGAGGGAAGAGAATTCATATGTATTTCAGAATGATCCCAAAAACAAGTTCCTTTAGTAGTTTTTCATATAAAGACTGTTGGCTCTTAAATTCAAACTTCCTTGACGTCATTGCTGAACCCCTTCACAATTGATTAAATGGTTTTCAACACTTGTTTAACAAACTCCAACTGTGGCGTTCTTGACAATACCTCCCGGATGTTGCTCAGAATAAAATCTAAATGATTTCTGATTGTTTCAAGATAGATCTTGATTTGCATGTGTGTGTGTGTGTTTATTTTTGCTCCCTTCTCTTGGTCCTTTTGAATCAACATATATACCACTTTTTTTTTGCATCTTAACATACTGTACCTCCTTAATAGTTGCTGGATTTTCATTGTTGTACATAATCTTATTCTATTAAGGAAATACCAGTTTAAATCTTGTTGATATGTGAAGAGATACCATGGAAATTTAGTGCTTTCTCACCTTCATTTGTGTGACAACATTGAATCTTAGTTTTGTCCGATGAAGCTGCATCAAGGTGGTTACCAGTGCCTCCAATCTAGCCCCAAAGAGTGTGGTTTTACAACAGCTTGAATCTATTTTAGAACAAGCCACCCTTCCAAAATCCAAGACTATTATTTACCTTGTAAATTTAGCTCCTTAACAAAATTTAGATATAAAATGGTATTTGCCAAGTAAAAGTGCATGGGGATATATTTTCTGCTTTACACTGTGGTCAAAAGTAAGAATTTACCCTCAACAAGTGTAAGACATTCATGGTGATTTTGTTTTTGTAACATTGGAATACTTTACCTTCAATTCTTCAACATTTCAATTCAAAATAAAACATGAAAAGCCCTACTTTGTATGTTTTTAAAAATCTCTAGAATGTAAATGGTTCCGTTCCCACAGCTTTCAGCCTTTGAAGACATCGCAAAGGTTCTTCTGTTGGCCAAATACAGAGCTTTCCTTCTCTGTACAAGGCCACTTCTCAAGAGAACAAGTCTGAAAGAAGAAGGATGTGTTTCAAGTTCTGTGCAACACAGTAATGTTTGACCTCTTGCCTTTCTGGTGATGCCCATTGTACAAGATCTTCATCCAGAAAAATGTTCTTCAGCTTGAGTTACACACAAAAGATTATATGTGAATACCCTTTTTGTATTGAGGGGAGCTCAAGAGTAAACCCAATAATAAAAATGTAGGATCTTGATGCTCCATGTGCATGCATATATGTAATAGGTGCAGAAACTGGGGTATTGATATTTAATTATCATTTGATAGGATCTGAAGTCAACTTCCCTGTTCCCCTTATTTTCTGCCATGCAAGACTTTGATAAGACCCACTTGGGGCATTGTGTGCAGTCCCCGTTGCCTTGCTCCTGGAGGAATTCCGTGAAGTTGGAAAGGATGCAGAAAAGATTCATAAGGATATTGGTGGTTGCACTTTCCTTTCACCCGGGTTCCAGAACCCCCCCCCCCTCCCATTGCATGCAACATACTATATTATGAAAGCAAGTGAGGACCTGGCTGATTACGAAAGGCTCTGAGGCAGAGTGTAAATGGAATCAGAGAGCATGGCAAGTGACTGGCAGCAAACACCAAGGGAATCCAAATATATAGGAACAGAAAACGCCTGAGTGAAAACTGAAGTTGATCAGAGATTAAAAAGGAAATCTCTACATGGAGAGATTTATTGAGCAGCACAGTGGTGTAAGCTTTAATACCACTGCCTCACAGCACCAGATATCTGGGTTTGATACTGACCTTGGCTGCTGTTTGTGTGGAGTTTGCATGTTTTCCCCACGACTGTTCACTCACACATCCCAAAGGCGATTGTGAGTATTGGTAGGCTAATTGGTCTCTGTACATTGGCCCTCGCGTGTAGGCGAATGGTAGAATCTAAGGAGAGTTGTTGAAAATATGGAGTGAATTTTTAAAAATCCCATCTTTTGAATCATTCTTAAATAAATGGGCCTTTGCTAAAATTACAGTCAGTATTTCCGATATGTATTGAAAGACTCTTCCCAGATCCATTTACGGATGTTTCAAGACCCTACATTACCCCCTCCCCCGTAATAGATCTGTAGATTTTCAAATTTGACGTCCAAAGAAAAGTTTGCTGCCATAGACAATAGGTGTGGGAGCAGGCCATTTGGCCCTTCGAGCCAGCACCGCCATTCAATGTGATCATGGCTGATCATCCCCAATCAGTACCCCGTTCCTGCCTTCACCCCAAATCCCCTGACTCCGCTATTTTTAAGATCCCTATCTAGCTCTCTCTTGAAAGCATCCAGAGAACCTGCCTCCACCGCCCTCTGAGGCAGAGAATTCCACAGACTCACCACTCTCTGAGAAAAAGTGTTTCCTCGTCTCCGTTGTAAATGGCTTACTCATTCTTAAACTGTGGCCCCTGGTTCTGGACTCCCCCAACATCGGGAGCCATGAGGCCTTTTTTTGTTTAGTTTAGAGATTCAGCCCACAGAGTCGGCTTCGACCAGTGATCCCCGCACACTAACACTATCCTACACACACTAGGGACAATTTACATTAATACCAAGCCAATTAACCTACAAAGCTGTACGTCTGGAGTGTGGGAGGAAGCCCACGGGGAGAAGGTACAAACTCTACAGACAAGTTAGGGTGAACAGGGACTCTGGCGCTGTAAGGCAGCAGCTCTACCACCATGCCACCCGTAGACGTGTTCAGGTCTGAATAAGTAAAGGAAAACCACAATTGTTTTTTATCCAATCGCTTATATTCTGCATGGCTATTAGTCATAAGGGACGTTGGAAAGCAAGTAATGACAAATCACTCAAAATAATTTACTGTAAAAAATGTCACTGCAATAAAAATGTGGTTATAAATAGCAGGCCCTCATTTAAGTACCTTGAACTACATCTAATAAAGAACACTTCATAAAAGGAGCAGGGCTCACACTGACGCCGCAGGTAAGAGCTGCTGACTTGCAGCATCCGAGATCCGGGTTCATTCCTGACCTCCGGTGCTGTCTGTGGAGTTTGTACGTTCTCTCTGTGACTGCATGGATTTCCACTGGGTGCTCCCGTTTCCTCACACATCCCAAAAGGCGTGTGGGTTTGTAGGTTAAGTGTGGGCCTCTGTAAATTGCCCCTAGGGTGTAGTGTAGTGGATGAGAAGGGATAACAAAAGAACTGGTGTGAATGGGCGATCAAAGGACGGTGAAGACTTGGGTGGGCCACAGGGCCTGTTTTTCTAACGGTTTTTATCCCTCAATCAATTAATCATTTTTGCTAATGCATCCATTTGTCAGGTAATCCGTTTACTTGCTGTTTTGTATTCCCTCTTCCTAGGTGGCGGCCTTGCCCAGATTCTGACATCTTCCAGGATAGGTGTAAATGGGTATAACATTTTACATTTTCCACCGTACAGAATTAGTTTTAGACTGAAGAAGTACAGATGTGATAAATTTGAAATAAAATAATCTGCTGGTCAGATAGCATCTGTGAAGAGGTAATTAAAAGTCATTCAGTTTAATGTCAGTAATGGAAAATTATTGTAAGAGAAATCAGCGAAACTGCAAATGATCTATAAGTGGAAAGAGGGATTGGTGAGGAATAGGAAACGTGCACTTGTTTGGGAGATCCTGCCTGACTAATTAAGTTTTTTGAAGATAGATAAAAATGCTGAAGAAACTCAGTGGGTGAGGCAGCATCTATGGAGCGAAGGAATATGTGACGTTTTGGGTCGAGACCCTTCTTCAGACTGATGTCAGGGGAGAGGGAGTTGCATAGATAAGGAAGTGTAAGGTGTGAGACCGGGACAAGGGACGGAGGAAAATGTAGAATAGATCATTGTTACACCATACACTGATTAATTGAATTCTTCCACTAAATGGAAAGCTGGAGGATTTCAAATGGCAAAATATGAGTGTAGACACACAATGCTGGTGTAACTCAGCGGGTCAAGCAGCATCTCTGGAGAGAAGGAATGGGTAACGTTTCGGGTCGAGACCCTTCCAAGGTCTCGACCCGAAACTTCACCCATTCCTTCTCTCCAGAGATGCTGCTTGACCCGCTGAGTTACACCAGCATTTTGTGTCGACCTTCGATTTTACCCGCATCTGCAGTTCTTTCTAAAGGCAAAATATGAGTGTTTGCCGGGTATTGTTCTGAGATGGAGGAGATGACTAGCTTCAGTGCTATGATGGTTGATGAACAATGTCTAAAAAGGGAGGTGCCCTTATTTCAATGCAGTCATTTTGAAAGTTCTATTCAGCTTAAGATAAGCATCAGAGATCAGATTGCTGATTTGAAGCCTGCCTGCATTCCTCTTCAATGGTTAGGCTTCCCATTGAGTTCTGCTCTCTTTTACAAAGTTTTAGTTTCAGGTATACAGAACGGAAACAGGCCCTTCGGCCCATCGCCTCCGCGTCGACCAACAATCCCCGCATACTAAAGGGCCTGTCCCACTTTCCCGAGTTAGTCACGAATTCTCCCGAGTTTTCAAACTCGCAGAATGTTCGTAAGGAGGCCGTGGATATATCGTAGTGGCTCGTTATGCCAGCCGTAGGTACTCGGGACATCAGGTAAGTCGGGACGTTTTTTCAGCCCTTGATACTATCTTACACACACACTAGGGACAATTTACAACTTTACCGAGCCAATTAACCTACACACCTCCTGTACGTCTTTGGCATGTGGGAGGAAACCAGAGCTGGTCATGGTGAGAAGGTACAAACTCCGTACAGACAGCATCCGTAGTCAGGATCAAACCCGGGTCTCTGGCGCTGTGAGGCAGCAACTCTACCGCTGCGCCACCGTTCTGTTCTAAAGTGGAAAATGCTGGAAACACTTGCGGGTCAGACTGCACATGTGGAAAGAGAAACACGACTTCATGTTTCCAGTCGGTTTATTATTTTCACTCTACCGAATTAGAGTGAAAACCACCTTATCTCTTCATACTGCACCAAGACAACTAATGTAGACATTCGTGGGATGGTATTAACGTTGCCTATTTCCTTCAGGGTTTCGGCCCGAAACGTTGCCTATTTCCTTCAGGGTTTCGGCCCGAAACGTTGCCTATTTCCTTCAGGGTTTCGGCCCGAAACGTTGCCTATTTCCTTCGCTCCATAGATGCTGCTGCACCCGCTGAGTTTCTCCAGCACTTTTGTCTACCTAAGCTTTCAAGACTTGATCCCTCGACTGGTTTTTAGGATGGTGGTCACCAGTGCAGGTTGGAAGAAGGGTTGAGTCTGAAGAAGGGTCGCGACCTGGAATCTGTCCCTTCTCTCTGCAGATGCTGCCTGACCCGATGAGTTCCTCCAGCCCTTTGTGTCTTTGTGAGGGGAAACCTTTGCTCTCTCTCCTATTCTGTGTGGCTTGCAAGGTTTTGTTCAGGGACAGGCTAGTCGATATCAATCACACGTTGGAACAGTGGGAGGGGCGGCAGGGATCACAATGAGAGGGAGGGGGACGTGGCTGTAGTGGTGAGTGTGGGTCAAAACACGGTCGATTCCCCTCTCAATAGACAATAGTAGGCCATTTGGCCCTTCGAGCCAGCACCGCCATTCAATGTGATCATGGCTGATCATCCCCAATCAGTACCCCGTTCCTGCCTTCTCCCCATATCCCCTGACTCTGCTGTTTTTAAGAGCCCTATCTAGCTATCTCTTGAAAGCATCCAGGGAACCGGCCTCCACCGCCCTCTGAGGCAGAGAATTCCACAGACTCACCGCTCTCTGTGAGAAAAAGTGTTTCCTCGTCTCCGTTCTAAATGGCTTACTCCTTATTCTTAAACTGTGGGCACTGGTTCTGGACTCCCCCCAACATCGGGAACATGGTTCCTGCCTCTAGCGTGTCCAAGCCCTTAACAATCTTATATGTTTCAATGAGATATCCTCTCATCCTTCTAAATCCCTCTCAATATCACACTCTGTAAGTATTAGCTTATTACTCTGCTACCTTCCACATAGATGGGAAAAACAAGATGGGCAGCACACTTTGGGGGCCTAAGAGACATGCCCCATGGTACCAACTTCTACCATGGAGGAGAAGAAGGGTTTCGACCCAAAACGTTGCGTATTTCCTTCGCTCCATTGATGCTGCCTCACCCGCTGAGTTCCTCCAGCATTTTTGTCCACCCTCGATTTTCCAGCATCTGCAGTTCCTTCTTAACCACGGTACAAATTTCATCGGTTCAGTTATTTTCCTTTTTGAAAGAAAATGTCGGGTTGTGTTAGATGAGAAAGCTGATCTATTTGATAGGGAAAGAGTGAGTGGATATCGCGACTGATAACGTTGACTTGCCTTGTGTTCAGGTAATTCGAAGACATGCTTTTGAATACGAGAAGGAAAGCATCCAAAGTCACTCTGATTAATTGAATTCTTCCTCCTGAAAGGATGGCGTGCATCTACACGCTCCCCACCCGCTTATTTTGTCTGACTGCACTGAAGTAGTGCTTCAAGTGTGTTTATGTCCCAGGGTGAACAAAGCCTAAGATGATCACTGCTCGAGCTGGCAGGGTGTCAACAATGCAGATAGCTTATCGAGCCAGCACATCAATGCTGGACCACCAGCGCGGGCGGCCCCCTGTACATGTAAGAGCAGGTCAGAGCTGCTTCTCTCCCTGTGACAACCAGAACAAATTTACTCCCCAGACAACGGAAAAAACACGAAACAAAGTGAGGCAGAGTGGTGCAGCAAAGCCGGAGGGCCGGGTTCGATCCTGACCTCAGGTGCTGTCTGCATGCGGAGTTTTCACCTTCTCCCTGTGACCACACGGGTTTCCTCCGGGTGCTCCGGTTTCCCCCGACGTCCCCAAAGACATGCGGGTTTATAGGTTGACAGGCCCTCTGTAATCTGCTGCTCCTCGTGTGTAGGGAATGGACGGGAAAGATTGGATAATAGAACTAATGTGAGCGGGTGATCAATGGTTTGTTGTGTACTCAGTGGGACATCGGGCTTGTTTCCACACTGAAGACCAACAGAGACAGTAGGGCAACAGAAGTCATCGCCAGTGAAAGAATGGATGAAGGGTTCAGCATCACAAGGGGAGAGAAAGACAATAGGTGCAGGAGTAGGACATTTGGCCCTTCGAGCCAGCACCGCCATTCAATGTGATCATGGCTGATCATCCCCAGTCAGTACCCCGTTCCTGTCTCCTCCCCATATCCACTGACTGCTATTTTTAAGAGCCCTATCTAGCTCCCTCTTGAAAGCATCCAGATAACCTGCCTCCACCGCCCTCTGAGGCAGAGAATTCCACAGACTCACCACTCTCTGTGAGAAAAAGTTCCTTGTCTCCGTTCTAAATGGCTTACTCCTTATTCTTAAAGAGATGGGGACTCTTTGCAAGCTACCCACTTAATTGGATAACAACACTTTAGCTTGCAGCTATGCAATTAAATGGCAGTAAAAGAAAAGCATTGTTCAATTGAATTTCTAGAGAAGTAGTTTTAACATATTGAACACCACTTTCAAGATGAAATATTTGATTCTGCTGCATTTAACAGATTATTCTGTTATCATTAGTCAGTCAATATGAATCCTTCAGATAAGCAGTAAACACAATGAACTACAGATGCTGGTTTACAAAAATAGAAAGACACAAATTGCTGGAGTAACTCAGAGGGTCAGGTAGCATCTCTGGGGAACACGTTTTGAATCGGAAGAAGGGTTCCGACCCGAAACGTCACCTATCCATGCTCTCCAGAGAGGCTTCCTGACCCGCTGAGTTACTCCAGCACTCTTTGAAACGTCACCTATCCATGTTCTCCACAGATGCTGCCTGACCCGCTGAGTTACTCCAGCACTCTGTGAAACGTCACCTATCCATGTTCTCCACAGATGCTGCCTGACCCGCTGAGTTACTCCAGCACTCTGTGAAACGTCACCTATCCATGTTCCGGCAGCATCTATGGAGCGAAGGAAATAGGCAACGTTTCGGGCCGAAACCCGGAAGGGTTTCGGGCCGAAACGTTGCCTATTTCCTTCAGGGTTTCGGTCCAAAAGGTTGCCCATTTCCTTCGCTCCACAGATGCTGCCTGACCCGCTGAGTTACTCCAGCACTCTGTGAAACGTCACCTATCCATGCTCTCCACAGAGGCTGCCTGACCCGCTGAGTTACTCCAGCACTCTGTGAAACGTCACCTATCCATGTTCCCCACAGATGCTGCCTGACCCGCTGAGTTACTCCAGCATTTTGTGTCATTCCTTCAGATAAACAGGTTGACAGCTATCAAAGAATAATAATGTTGGTCTCTGATGTCTGATTTGTATTGACCATATTTTGATATATCCCCATGAGCCATTGTTATCTATTCCTCTGCATCTTTAAGGTCCACACTCACTCATTTTCCCTCTCACTGGCGTACCTGAGCATTTGACGGCACTGGGCCTTAACTCACTGGAGTTGAAGAATGAGGGGGGGACCTCATTGAAATGTACCAAATAGTGAAAGGCTTGGATAGAGTGGATGTGGAGAGGATGCTTCCACTAGTGGGAGAGTCTAGGACCAGAGGGCACAGCCTCAGAATTAAAGGCCGTTCCTTTAGGAAGTAGATGACGAGAAATTTCTTTACACAGAGTGTGGTGAATCTGTGGAATTCTTTGTCACAGAAGGCTGTGGAGGCCACAAGTCAGTGGATGTTTTTACGGCAGAGATAGACAGATTCTTGATTAGTACGGGTGTCGGGGATTATGGGGAGAAGGCAGGAGAATGGGGTTAGGAGGGAGAGATAGATCAGCCAAGATTCAACGGCGGAGTCGAATTGATGGGCTGAATGGCCTAATTCTGCTCCTATCACCGATCACCTTATGGCATGCAGAGAAGAATTACAAAGTTTGTTTTGCCTGTGTGTGAAGCAACTTAAACGTGCAACCAGTGAGGGAGATTTGGCTATAACATCTTCACAAAAGTACTGTAATTTGGACAATGTTTGTTTTGGCTAATTATGGAAAATACATTTACTGTTTACAGTTTTACAGTAAGCATTTTCTTGACTTCAAGTAAAGGTTTCCACTCAGGCGGCATCTGCTCAGTGAATACAGCAATCACCCCTATGCTAGAACCACACATATGAGATTAGAGACAGAACAAGCAACAGATTGTATCTTTGGCTTTCAGCACACCGTCTGATGACCCCCAGAGTGCACCCATTAACTAAATGCCACTGTTAATGCATAGTACTCGCTGGAATTTAGAAGGATGAGGCGGGCGGGGGGGGGGGGGGGGACCTCCTTGAAACTTACCAAGTAGTGAAAGGCCTGGATAGAGTGAATGTGGTGAGGATGCTTCCACTAGTGGAAGAGTCTAGGACCAGAGGCCACAGCCTCAGAATTACAGGACGTTCCTTTAAGAAGATGAGAAGGAATTTCTTTAGTCTGAAGGTGGTGAATCTGTGGAATTTATTGCTGCAGAAGGCTGTGGAGACCAAGTCAGTGGATATTTTTCAGGCAGAGATAGATAGATTCTTGATTGGTGCGGTGTCGGGTTATGGGGAGAAGGCAGGAGAATGTGGTTAGGTGGGAGAGATAGATCAGCCATGATTGAATGGCGGATTAGACTTGATGGGCCGAATGGCCTAATCCCACTCCTAGAACTCCTAGATTCAAGAATGTTTAATTGTCTAATGGACCGACATCGGACAATCACATTTTTGCTTGCTGCAACTTAACAGGCCTGCAAACACAAAAAAAACAGATAATATATAATAATTAGTTCAATAATTAGTATTATGGTAACCATAATAGTGCGAAAAACTGTTCTCAACATTGCAATCAAAGGCGCATTTGCCGAGGTTAGTGTTGTGCAGTGATCAAGAGCCAGTGTTCAAGCAGGGAAGAACCTGATGGTCACGGTTTTCAGACTCCTGTACCTTCTTCCCGATGGCAGGAGTGAAATGAGAGTGTGGCCAGGGTGGTGTGGGTCTCTGATGATACTGGCTGCCTTTTCGAGGCAGTCTCTCCTATAGATCCCTTTGATGGAGAGGAGGACCAGGCAGTGTCCACCTCTCTTAAAGATAGCAGAGTCAGGGGATATGGGGGGAAGGCAGGAACGGGGTACTGATTGTGGATGATCAGCCATGATCACATTGAATGGCGGTGCTGGCTCGAAGGGCCGAATGGCCTACTCCTGCACCTGTTGCCTATTGTCTATTGTCTCTCTGCAGTCTCCTTTGTTTCTGGGTGTTTGAGTTGCTGACCCAGGCCGTGAGGCAACTAGTCAGCAGGCTCTTTAACGTACACCTCTGGAAGTTTGGACTGGCTTGTGAATTTGTACATGTACAAGCCTCATTCAAGAAACCCAAACTGAAATGAATATATATTTTTATAATAATGTGTTCATGTGGCATAGTGATCAAAGAGACAACAACCAGTGGTTCTGCATCCACAGGGAAGTTGTCCAGAAACTGGAAAAAAAGTACAAGTTCATGAATGTACTGGCAAAATGTGTAGGAAGGAACTGCAGATGCTGGCTTACACCAAAGATAGACACAAAATGCTGGAGTAACTCAGCGGGACAGGCAGCATCTCTGGAGAGAAGGAATGGGTGACTTTTCGGGTCGTGACCCTTCTTCAGTCCGATACTCAGGGGAAAGGGTGACTTGAGATATGGAAGGAAAAGGTGTGAAAATGTCAGATCAAAGCACACGATGATCAAGGAAATGTAGAATGGTTACTGGCTAACACAGCTTCCAATCTGACCCCTTCCTTCTTCCAGAGCCAGTGCTAATCCTGATCCCAATGTTCTCACCTGGTGTCGTTTGGTACAGCACAGGAACAGGCCTGTGTCTGTGCTGGACATGATGCTATATGTATACTTCCTACCCCTACTTTGCCACCTGCCTATCTAAAAGCCTCTTAAATGCCACTGTCACATCTGTGATACAAGGAACTGCAGATGCTGGTTACAGAATGATACACAAAGTGGAAACCATGGATAGGTGATGACAGAGAGAGGAGGAGAACTTCTTCAAAGTAGGCATACTGAAGTAATCTTCTGAAATAGTCACCTATCCATGTTCTCAAGAGATGCTGCCTGACCCGTTGAGTTACTCCAGCGCTTGGTGTATTTTTTATCATATCTGCCTCCACCACCACCACCCCTGGCAGCTCGTTCCAGGCACCCACCACCCTCCATGTATATAAACCTGCCCCGCACATTTCCTTTAAACTCTCCCCTTTTCACCTTAGAGCTACGCTCTCTCATCTTTCACATTTTCACCCTGGGGAAAAGGGTTCTGACTGTCTAACCTCTCTAAATATTAGATACTTCTATAAGGTCTCCCCTCAGCCTCTGATGCTCCAGAGAAAACAATTTATTTTCTTAAAAACAATAACGTAAAGCAATAATGAGGTTGTAGTGGAGTTTATATTAGTTTAGGGATACAGGCCCTCAGCCCACCGGGTCCGTGCCAACCAGCGATCCCTGCACACTAACACCATTCTATACACCCTAGTTTTTTTTAATTTTGTACTAATAACAAGCAATTCGCTTTGTTTCTCACATGGTTTATTTTCTCATTATAAAACAGACGTAATGTTCTTCGAATGCTTGCTTCATGAAGCCGATTTAATATTAACTGTTTAAATCATGCTCCAATCTCAGTCGCTGCCTCAAAAAGGCTGGCAGCATCATCAAGGACCCACACCATCCTGGCCTCACATCCATCTCCCTGCTACCTTCAGGTAGAAGGTACAGGAGCCTGAAGACTGCAACGACCAGGTTCAGGAATAGCTACTTCCCCACAGCCATCAGGCTATTAAACGTGGCCCGGACAAAACTATGAACATTAATATCCCATTATCTGTTATTTGCACTTTATCAGTTTATTTATTCATGTGTGTATATATTTATATAATGGTATATGGACACACTGATCTGTTTTGTAGTCAATGCCTACTATGTTCTGTTGTGCTGAAGCAAAGCAAGAATTTCATTGTCCTATCAGGGACACATGACAATAAACTCTCTTGAATCTTGAATAAATGAGGTTGAGCTGGAAGCTCACCTCCCCTTCACACTTTATATGTACAGATGTTGTCATATGTACAGAGGTAATCTCTGCTTCTGATCAACATGTCACCCTACACAGCCCACCTCAGATTGTCCAAGCAAGGCTTTGTTTAAGTGACTCTTCTATTTAGACTGAAGAAGGGTCTCGACCCGAAAAGTCATCTATTCCTTCGCTCCATAGATGCTGCCTCACCCGCTGAGTTTCTCCAGCATTTTTATCGACCTTCTATTTAGATCAGTGCTCTTTCAGCATTTTGCCTTCCCCTTTCAATAGACAATAGGTGCAGGAGTAGGCCATTCGGTCCTTCGAGCCAGCACCGCCATTCAATGTGATCATGGCTGATCATCCACAATCAGTACCCCGTTCCTGCATTCTCCCCATATCCCTTGACTCCGCTATCTTTAAGAGCCCTATCTAGCTCTCTTTTGAAAGCATCCAGACAACCTGCCTCCACCACCCTCTGAGGCAGAGAATTCCACAGACTCACAACCCTCTGTGTGGAAAAAGTATTTCCTCATCTCCGTTCTAAATGGCTTACCCCTTATTCTTAAACTGTGGCCCCTGGTTCTGGACTTCCCCAACATCGGGAACATGTTTCCTGCCTCTAGCGTGTCCAACCCCTTAATAATCTTATATGTTTCAATAAGATCCCCTGTCATCCTTCTAAATTCCAGAGTGTGCAATCCCAGCCGCTCCATTCTCTCAGCATATGACAGTCCCGCCATCCCGGGAATTAACCTTCAGTGATGTTCCTTAGAAATGCACTGTCTTGATTGTTTAATTTAGTTTAGTTTTGGAGATACAGCACAGAAACAGGCCCTTCGGCCCATGATCCCCTCACACTAATACTATCCTACACACACTAGGGACAATTTACATTTGTACCAAGCCAATTAATCTACAAACCTGCACGGTTTTGGAGTGTGGGAGGAAACCGAAGATGTCGGAGAAAACCCACGCAGGTCACGGGGAGAACGTACAGACAGCACCCAATGCCAGGATCGAACCTGGGTCTCTGGTGCTGTAAGGCAGCAACTCTACCACTCGGCCACCATTCCACCCATGCTAATTGGTAAGCATTAATAGTGTACAATAAAGTTGCATTAATATGGAAAGCCAACCACATATTTTATTTGTCAGTGCAAAAGAAAGTTCCAAATAAAAGTCTGGCAGGCAGATTTTGTTCAGGCAATGAATTGTCTTTGGATTGATTGAGCGGTCGAGTGATCCGGCACGGAAACAGGCCCTTCGGCCCAACTCGTCCATGATGTCCCATCTAAGCTGGTCCCACTTGCCGGCACGTTAGTTGCTGAGCTCACCAAGTTCACTGAAGGGGGAAGGAGACTTGGACTCTCCGTCACTGCTGCCTCCCCTCCTGGGCGGAGGGCACAAGACCTCGTGGAAATCGGCAGCCCTTGACGCCAACGGCCCCCTCTCCTTGGCCTTTGACGGGTTCAGTAGCTCCTGAAGGTGCTTGATGTAGCCGATTGCCGCCCTCAAGGTCTCCACTTTGCTGAGTCTTTTGTCCGCAAAATCCTCGGGCAGGTGCTCCCTGAGGCGTGCGTAGCCCTCGTTGACATAGTGCACCCTCTGCCTCTCCCTCTCGTTGCGTTTCCTGATGAAAGCGGGCTCAAAGGAATAGTCATAGATGCCCAGGTGACTGTGCAACGGCAGGTAGGACATTCTGCTGGCATAGGCTTCATGCAACGTGCTGTCCAAGTACGCCGCTTCGACGGGAAATGTTAATGGTAAACCCTCGGAGAAAGGCACCCCAAAGTAGTCATGTACCCTGGCCAAAGACATCCCCATGGGTCTTGGGTAGGGGACTATCCCTTCTTGCTGATTATTATCCATTTTAAAATTCCGCAGTTCAAACACAACAGCTTTCCTTTATATTTGCTCGGAGAGAATCTAGAAAATCTTCAGTTTCAACTTTTCAAACACGTGAGGACAACATCAGGAAAGGAAAGGGTTAACCCGGAATTTCACGGAGAACACAGGCTGTCCTATCCGTCTACGTTCGAATCCCTGTGTCAAAAATGAAATAGGAAGGTTACTAGGAAACATTCTCTGACTGACACAAAAGTATTTTAATATCTCATATTCAGAAATAACAAACATTGTTTTAAAATGTTTGTTCAACTAACTTTTTTTTAACACATATATGGATTGTAATGATATTATATCATTGATTGCATATTAATTATAGTGTACGGGGTGATCATTGGTCGTCACGGATGCGGTAGGCCGAAGCCTCTGTTTCCGCATCGAAGTCTATAGAACTAGGAATATTTCTCTAAAGTCTATAGAACTAGGAATATTTAACTAGGACAAATGGATATTATCATGGTGACTGAGAAACAGCACAGTGGTGCAGCTGATAGAGATGCTGCCTCACCCCGCCAGACACCGCGGGTGCTGTCTGTGTGGAGCTTGCACGTTCTCCATGTGACCACATGGGTTCCCCCCGGGTGCTCCGGTTTCCTCCCACATCCCAAAGATCTTCCCCCTGCAGGTTTGCAGGTTAATTGGCCCTCTGTAAACTGCCCCTAGTGTGTCGGGAGTGGATGACACAATAGAGGACTAGTGTGTACGGGTGATCAATGTCGGTGATTCACTCGGAGGGCAGAACAGGTAAAGACGGATCCATTTTGTTTGGTGGAGGGTTGCATTCCTTGGTCAACAGGTAATCTTCCAGTTCAATTTAACCCACCTTTCCCCATCCCCACAGCCTACGGGACAAGATGGGGTTAAAATTCCACCGCAATTTTGAATGGATGGACCAATACTATTATTTTATGGAGCATATCACTATCAGGTCAGTAATATTCCTCACTAACAACACTGTCTTCTAGTTGCTTTTAGTCAACCACTTTGCTCCTGTAATTTTTAAATAAAGATGCGGCACGGAAATAGGCCCTTTGGCCCATCGGGTCCACGCTGACCATCGTTCACCCGTTCACAATAGACAATAGGTGCTGGAGTAGGCCATTCGGCCCTTCGAGCCAGCACCGCCATTCAATGTGATCATGGATGATCATCCCCAATCAGTATTTAAGAAGGAACTGCAGATGCTGGAAAATCGAAGGTAGACAAAAGTGCTGGAGAAACTCAGCGGGTGCAGCAGCATCTATGGAGCGAAGGAAAGTAGGCAACGTTTCAGGCCGAAACCCCGAAGGAAATAGGCAACCTTTCGGGCCGAAACCCTTCTGGGTTTCGGCCCGAAAGGTTGCCTATTTCCTTCGCTCCATAGATGCTGCTGCACCCGCTGAGTTTCTCCAGCACTTTTGTCTATCCACAATCAGTACCCCGTTCCTGCCTTCTCCCCATATCCCCTGACTCCGCTATCTTTAAGAGCCCTATCTAGCTCTCTCTTGAAAGCATCCAGAGAACCTGCCTCCACCGCCCTCCGAGGCAGAGATTTCCACAGACTCACCACTCTCTGTGTGAAAACGTGTTTCCTCATCTCCGTTCTAAATGGCTTACTCCTTATTCTTAAACTGTGGCCCGCTGGTTCTGGTCTCCCCCAACAGTTCTGTATAATCCCACTTTTTTTTATCCACTCCCTGCACTCCATGGACAATTTTACAGAGGCCAATTGCAATACAAACCCGCACGTCTTTGGGACGTGTCACTTTACTTTCATGTTTCATGTACCTTGTGCTGTATGACTGTTTGCAGATCAATTTCCCTTCTGGGATAAATAAAGTTCTATCGTATTCCAGAGAAAAAAACAGGCGGTCACAGGGCGAAAGTGCAAACTCCACACAGACAGCACCCGAGGTCAGGATTGAACCTGGGTGTCTGGTGCTGAGAAGCAGCAGCTCTACCAGCTGCACCACTGATTCAATGGCTTCCAGTCAGGCAGTCCTTCAAGAATTATATGAGAGGCAACACATTCTCTAAGTTAAAATGGAAGAGGTGGCAGAATGGTAGATTTTGTTTCCACACTAACCTGCACAAACGTGTTGGAAACTGAGCTTGTATATCAAGACATCAGTTACTGGGAGATCAAAGCCAAATCTGCCACTCAATTTTGAGCAGATTTGTATTTGTTCTGCCCTAATCTTTTCACCTCAAACTAGTGCTTGCATTTTTTTTTTTACAAACGCCATATGTAGAAATGTCAGCAAATCAATACAACAGTTTAAATACTTTAACCAGTGATCTTTACTGACGTGAGCTACTCAACAAATGGCTGGCATGTTAAAGTTGCAAATACTACTGACAAATTGGAGATGTATCTCATCGTAATGCATAAATGGGAAGTAAATAATAACAGGTAAAGATTATTATAATACGTACTGAACAGACTGAGATAAATGGTTAAAAGCACAACAAGGCAAAAATTGAACCAAAATTAAGAGTTGTTCTCCATACATAACTCAAGAAAGATATATCAATGTTATACAGTATTATTTTTACGTGTTTTTAAAACAAATGAGTATGTTCGAAAACTGAATAACATCAAAGGCACCTGGGGAATTGTAGATACAGACGAAACGACCCAAAGAGGGAAGATTCAAAGGTGCATGAATTTGGGCTTTTTTGTTTTGCAGTAATATTTTTTACATTTATGTAATTTCTTTTGTTTTTTCATATTATCTATTCAGTGCTGTGTTCACAGACCTGTATGATGCATTGAAGAACAAATTTTGTTCCGTTTTGGTGTCTATGACAATGAAACATTCTTGATTTTGATACAGAAAAGTATTAAGAAGAGAGTAAGGAGAGAGAATGATTAGCGAAACGCACAATAAAGAACACAGGTGAAAAAGGCAAGAGACAAAAAAATTTAAATTAGGTAGAAGGATGAAGTACATTTTGAAAAGGAATCGGTACACAGGGAAAGAAATGCCCCTTGACAAGGAAGCACAACTCTAATTGTTTTTCTCAATTTCTGTGATGTTTTGTGCACAATATTGCTTACCTATTTGGCTGTAAGATTTGCTCAACATTTTTACAGTGCAACGCAGTCTTTCAAGGTGGCTGCCTCTTTAAGGAAGCAGAGATCACAAGCTTCTGTGGTCTCTTCAGACTTGGAATGTCTTCAAATTTTTTCCCGGGCGTATAAGTAACCACTCAAAGTCCTTTCCTTCTGGCTTCTGTCAAGAAAGACTTTGCTGAACTAAAGCAGCCAGTGTTTTTTTTTTGTCTTTCAGCATTGTTTTGGACTTGTGCCTTTTCGGATTGGATGTTCCCTCTCACATCAAAGAGCTGCCTGGATTCCACACGGACCTCCCTCCTTTTATGCGGACACATGCAATTGTTTGAATGGTGATGATTGAAATGACTTCAATACATCAAAGATCAGTCATCAAATTACAGTCAGAGATGGGGCCTTGCTGTTAGTGCTGTTGCCTCACAGTTCCAGGGTCCCCGGTTCGATCCTGACCTCCGGTGCTGTCTGTGTGTAATTTGCATTTGGGTTTCTGTCAGAAAAGCAGCTTAAATGGCTACTGTAAATCATCTCGGCTTGTACTCGCTAGAATTTAGAAGATTGAGGGGGTTTCTTATAGAAACTTACAAAATTCTTAAGGTGTTGGACAGGCTAGATGCAGGAAGATTGTTCCCGATGTTGGGGAAGTCCAGAACACGGGGTCACAGTTTAAGGATAAGGGGGAAGTCTTTTAGGACCGAGATGAGATTTTTTTTTATTTTTTTATTTATTTATTTGTTAGTAGTACATTACATTACAACCACATACATTAGTACTCGTCACTTATGTCTTCTTACAATTAATGTACTCCATTTGTTTTTTACACTAGAAAAGGAAAAGATTGAAAGAAAGAGAAAGTGAAGGAAAAAGTGAGAGTGTAGAAAACGTGACAACAAAAAAGGACGAAGACCCTATAAGAACAAAATTAAAAACAAAAGAAAAAGAGTTAAGAAATAGACCCTAGAAAAGAAAGAGAAAGAGAAAGAGGAAAAAGAGAGAAACAAATATTTTTATGAGCATTACGCAAATGGGACATACCAACTCTTCAACTATCATCCCCCCTTACCTGACCTCAAATTTTTTTTTTAAGGTACCTTTGCACCCTATATTTGTAATAATTCTATAAATGCAGACCACGTCAGGTGGAAGTGATCTGGTTTACCTGCTAGGAGGAGTCTTATCTCTTCTAGGTGTAATGTTTCGAACATATTTGAAATCCACATGTTTATAGTGGTATTGGAGCCTTCTTCCAAAATTTTAGAATTAGCTTTTTTCCAGTTATTAACCCATAGTCTATTAGTTTCTTTTGAAACACATTTAGTTCTGGACCATCTTCCGTTATTCCGAAGATAATCCATTCTGCTTTGGGTATCAGTCTTATTTTAAATAATTTTGTAAAGATTTCGAAAATTTCAATCTAAAATTTTTGAATTTTTGTACAGAAAACGAATGAGTGCGCTATAGTAGCTTCTTGGGATTGACATTTATCACAAATAGATGATACATTTGGGAAAATTTTATGAATTTTAGTTTTTGAATAATATAATCTATGTAAAATTTTAAATTGTATTAAAGTGTGTCTTACATTAATCGAACATTTATGCACATTTAATAAGTGTTCATTCCAACTTTCCTTTGAAATTTTAATAGCTAACTCTTGTTCCCAGTCTCTTCTGATACCCTCCGTAGATGGTATTTGTACAATTAAGATAATATTATACAAATATGATATTAAGTTTGCTGATTCAGCTTTTATCTGCATTGCCTCATCCAAGATGGGGCCTTGCTGTTAGTGCTGTTGCCTCACAGTTCCAGGGTCCCCGGTTCGATCCTGACCTCCGGTGCTGTCTGTGTGTAATTTGCATTTGGGTTTCTGTCAGAAAAGCAGCTTAAATGGCTACTGTAAATCATCTCGGCTTGTACTCGCTAGAATTTAGAAGATTGAGGGGGTTTCTTATAGAAACTTACAAAATTCTTAAGGGGTTGGACAGGCTAGATGCAGGAAGATTGTTCCCGATGTTGGGGAAGTCCAGAACACGGGGTCACAGTTTAAGGATAAGGGGGAAGTCTTTTAGGACCGAGATGAGATTTTTTTTTCTCACACAGAGAGTGATGAATCTGTGGAATTCTCTGCCACAGAAGGTAGTTGTGGCCAGTTCATTGGCTATATTTAAGAGGGAGTTAGATGTGGCCCTTGTGGCTAAAGGGATCAGGGGGTATGGAGAGAAGGCAGGTACAGGATACTGAGTTAGATGATCAGCCATGATCATATCGAATGGCGGTGCAGGCTCGAAGGGCCGAATGGCCTACTCCTGCACCTATTTTCTATGTTTCTATCTCTGCATGCAGGACACGGTTTATGAGCAGATGAGACGAGGTGATGTTTCGGGTCAGGATCCTGGTTCAGACTGATTCAGTCTATCACCAGTACCGACCTCCCCACCATCGGGGATCTACAGGAGGCACTGCCTCTAAAAGGCAGCCAGCATCATCAAGGACCCCGCACCACCCTGGCCACGCTCTCATTTCACTCCTGCCACCGGGAATAAGGTACAGGGGCCTGAAAACTGTGACCGCCAGGTTCAAGAACAGCTTCTTCCCAACAACCATCAACTACACAACACAACACTACACAACACTAACCCTAGCAACTATGAACTTATAGAGACTGTCCTTGTTTATATTGCACACCTATTGTGGTTATTAATTAATTGATCTTGTTATTTAGACAATCAATTGTTATTTAGACGATCATATTATATAGACAATGAGCAAATTAGGCTGAAGGAGGATCCTGACCCGAAATGTCACCAAATATGACAAATAAAATTGACTTTGATTCCATGTTCTCCAGAGATGCTGAATGACCCGATGATTTATGTATTTTCTTTTATAATCCAGCATCTGCAGTTCTTTGTGTCTACATATTATCTGTGTGCAAGAAGAAACCGCAGATGCTGGTTTACACCCAAGATAGACACAAATTGCTGGAGCAACTCAGCGGGTCAGGCAGCATCTCTGGAGAGAAGGAATAGGTGACGTTTTTGTGTGTATTGTGTTTACAGGCCTGTTATGCCGCTGCAAGAAAGAATTTCATTGTTCCATTGTCGGTGCAGATGACAATTAAACAGTCTTGACCCTAAAGATAGACACAAAATGCTGGCGTAACTCAGCGGGACAGGCAGCATCCATGGATAGAAGGAATGGGTGACGTTTCGGGTTGAGACCCTTCTTCAGACTGAGATTCAGGGGAGAGGGAGACACAGAGATATGGGAGGGTAAGACGTGGAAACGAGAGATCAAAGCCAGGTAGCGGCTGCAGAGACAGAAGCATATCTGGTCAGTTCCCTATCGGAACCAAGGGAAGGTCATCTTTTATCCTGACTGGATGACCTCAACACAGAACTGTATCTCGGACATGGTGGTGAGCAACACAGGGGACGCTCCTCTCTCCCTTCCTGTTCACCATCTACACCTCGGACTTCAAATATAACTCCGTCTCCTGCCACCTGCAGAAGTTTTCAAATGACTCTGCAATTGTGGGCTGCATCAGTGAGGGGAGGGAAGCAGAATACAGAGGTGTAGTCAACGACTTTGTTGAGTGGTGTGGGCTGGAACACCTGCAGCTCAACACCGACAAGGCTAAGTAGTTAGTGGTGGACATTAGGAGGAGAGGAACACCCCTGTCCCCTGTCTCCATCAATGGTGTGGATGTGTAGTTTACCAGGGAGTACAAATACCTTGGAGTGTACGTGGACAGTAAACTGGACTGGTCCAGAAATACTGAGGCCCTGTACAAGAAGGGACGGAGCCGGCTGTACTTTTTGAGAAGGCTCCACTCCTTCAACGTCTGCAGTGAGATGCTGCGAATGCTCTACCAATCGGTGGTAGCCAGTGCCATCTTCTTCGCTGCCGTGTGCCGGGGCAGCAGGGCGAAGGCCGTGGACGCCAGT
>CM075979.1:88091203-88175293 GCA_038087875.1 Malacoraja senta | reverse complement strand
GTCCCTGTCCCTGTCCCTGTCCCTGTCCCACCCTGTCCCTGTCCCTGTCCCTGTCCCTGTCCCTGTCCCACCCTGTCCCTGTCCCTGTCCCTGTCCCTGTCCCTGTCCCTGTCCCACCCTGTCCCTGTCCCCTGTCCCTGTCCCTGTCCCACCCTGTCCCTGTCCCTGTCCTGTCCCGTCCACCCTGTCCCTGTCCCTGTCCCTGTCCCTGTCCCTGTCCCTGTCCCTGTCCCACCCACCCTGTCCCTGTCCCTGTCCCTGTCCCTGTCCCTGTTCCTGTCCCTGTCCCTGTCCCTGTCCCACCCACCCCCCTGTCCCTGTCCCTGTCCCTGTTCCCTGTCCCTGTCCCTGTCCCTGTCCCTGTCCCTGTCCCTGTCCCTGTCCCTGTCCCACCCACCCTGTCCCTGTCCCTGTCCCTGTCCCTGTCCCACCGTCCCTGTCCCTGTCCCTGTCCCCTGTCCCTGTCCCTGTCCCTGTCCCACCCACCCTGTCCCTGTCCCTGTCCCTGTCCCTGTCCCTGTCCCTGTCCCTGTCCCTGTCCCTGTCCCTGTCCCTGTCCCTGTCCCTGTCCCACCCACCCTGTCCCTGTCCCTGTCCCTGTCCCTGTCCCTGTCCCTGTCCCTGTCCCTGTCCCTGTCCCTGTCCCTGTCCAGCCCTGGGTCAGAGCCAAAGATCTTTGGTCAGAACATGGCTCTGCCATGCCTGGGAGCGGCCAGCGGGGGGCGCTGGCTGAGAGGAGGATGGAGGGGGGGGAGGAGGAGGAACGAGGCGAGCGGCGCATGCGCGCGTTGGAGCGGGCGGCGGCGGGAGCGAGCGTGTGGTGGCGCATGCGCGCGGCAGTGGCGGGGTCGAGCAGCGGCGGGAGCGCGCGTTGGAGCGGGCGGCGGCGGCGGCGGCGGGAGCGAGCGGCTGGCAGGCAGGTCAGTGACCAACACCCGGGAGACAACAAAGGAGCGGGGCCCCGCCCGCCCCCCCCCCCCGCCGACACAGGCCACAGGCCACAGGCCCCCCTCCCTTCTCTGTCCCTCCGGGCCCCTCGACACAGGCCGGGCCGGGGCCGCGGTTACCGGCCGCCGCTGCTGTTCGGGCCCATCTGACAGCAGCTCCAGTGCAGCGGGTCTAACCTACACAGGCCCGGCCCGGCCCGGCTCCACACACACACTCACTCACACACACACAGGGCCAGGGCGGCACTGCCCTGGCCCTGTGTGTGTGTAATATATATAGTGTGTGTGTGTATATATAGTGTGTGTGTATATAGTGTGTGTGTGTATATAGTGTGTGTACAGTGTGTGTGTATATAGTGGGTGTATATATATATATATATATATATAGTGAGTGTATATATAGTGTGTGTATATATATAGTGTGTGTATATAGTGTGTGTGTATATATAGTGTGTGTATATAGTGTGTGTGTGTACAGTGTGTGTGTATATAGTGTGTGTATATATAGTGTGTGTGTGTACAGTGTGTGTATATATAGAGTGTGTGTATATATAGTGTGTGTATATATATAGTGTGTGTATATAGTGTGTGTGTGTACAGTGTGTGTGTATATAGTGTGTGTATATATATAGTGTGTGTATATATAGTGTGTGTATATAGTGTGTGTACAGTGTGTGTGTATATAGTGTGTGTATATATAGAGTGTGTGTATATATAGTGTGTGTATATATATAGTGTGTGTGCGTGCAGGGACTGTGCAATGCTGTGTTCACACCCACTCACACCTTGGTCTGTATTGCCCTGGCCGTGTCTGCACTGACTCTGTGCAGGGACTGTGTTTATACCCTGTCACACCATGATATGCGTGGTACTGACTTGCAGTGACTCTGTGCAATGCTGTGTTTACACCCTCTCACACCTTGGGGTGTATTGCACTGACTTGATGCACTGATTGTGCCAGGACTGTGTTTACACCCACAATCTCAGCACGGGCTGCACTGCCCTGACTCTGTGCAATGCTGTGTCCACACCCTCTCATACCTTGGTCTGTGTGGTACCGACTTGCAGTGACTCTGTGCAGGGACAATGTTTAGGGCCGAATGGCCTACTCCTGCACCTATTGTCTATTGTCACCCACTCTCACCATGGGATGTATTGCCCAGTCTGTGTCTGCAGTGACTCTGTGCAGGGACTGTGTTTACACCCTCTCACACCATGAGATGTATTGCACTAACTTGCGTCGACTCTGCAAGGTCTGTGTTTACGCTGACTGCAAGGTGCGTTCATGTTGACTCCACACAAACTCTGTACAGGGCCTTTCTGTGCCCAACCAAGGAGGGGCTGCGCCTACACTGCCAAGTTTCTCCGGCACTTTGTGTTTTGCATCCTAAAGACATGCGGGTTTGTAGGTCAGTTGGCCCTCCGTAAGTTGCCCCGAGTGTGTAGGGAATGGATGGGAAAGTGGGATAGCATAGAACAAGTGTGAAAGGGTGATCTGTTTAAGAAAGAACTGCAGATGTTGGTAGAACAGTCTTTCCAGGTGAGGCAGAGGTTCACTTGCACCTCCTCCAACCTCATCTACTGTATCCGCTGTTCCAGGTGTCAACTTCTCTACATCGGCGTGACCAAGCGCAGACTCGGCGATCGTTTCGCTGAACACCTCCGAACCAAGCTGATCTCCCGGTGTCCCAGCACTTCAACTCCCCCTCCCATTCCAAATCTTTTTTACCTTTTTGTCCTGGGCCTCCTCCATTGTCAGAGTGAGGCAAATTGGAGGCACAGCACCACATAGTTTGCTTGGGTAGTTTACACCCCAGCGGTGTGAACATTGTATTCTCTAACTTCAGGTAGCCCTTGCTCTCTCTCTTCATCTCCCCCCCCCCCCCTCCATCCCCCATGCCAGTTCTCCCACTAGTCCCACTGTCTCTGCCTACATTCTTTCTTTGTCCTACCCCCTCCCCTGACATCAGTCTAAGGAAGGGTCTCGACCCGAAACGTGGTCAATTCCTTCTCTCCATAAATGCTGCCTCACCAGCTGAGTTTCTCCAGCATTTTGTGTCTATGAACGGGTGATCGATGGTCGTCGTGGGCTCCATGGGCCGATGGGCCTGTTTCCACACTCTATCTTTCAATCAATCAAAAATGTTTTTACACTGCCTTGCAATGAATCGGCACAGCTGTGCACTCGATAGTACACTGGACAATGCCCTGTACATTAACAGCTCCCCTGATATTCTACTTGTTTTCTGCAGTGGGATCAAATGGATGATTCTAGCGTGAAAATCTTTTGGGACGGAGTAAAAAAGGAGATTCATTCAGGTATATTCTGTTTTTATCTTGGTATCACCGTATCTTGAAACCAACTTGTTTTCTCCATGTGCAGTACCTTTACAGAGGTGTATAAAATCATGAGGGGTTCAGACAGGAAGAATGCAAAAGTCTTTTACCCTGAGTGGGGTAATCAAGAACCAGAGAGCATAGGTTTAAGGTGAGAGGAGAAAGATTTAATAGGAATCTGAGAGGCAGCTTTTTCACCCAGAGGGTGGCGGGTGTATGGATCGAGCTGCCAGAGGAGTTAGTTAAGGCAGGTGTAATAACAGCATTTAAAAACAACACATTGAAAGGTTTAGAGGGACATGGGGCAAATGCAGGCAACTGGGACTAGCTTGGATGGACATCTAAGTCAGTATGGATGAGTTTGGCCAAAGGGTCTGTTTCCGTGCCCTATGACTCCCCAACCCGCTGATTTTTCTAGTTGATATTTCTGTTGGTAACACGTTAAGAAGGTGAATTTGGAAAGGGCAGCGCACTAAAAGAAAGGAAAGTTATTTGGGATTTGGACATAGAACAGATTTGACTCTGGTTTCTGTCTGACGGGTGGACGTTAAGAAGCACAGATTTAGGATCAATATACTTTGTATTTTCTCGGTTTGAGTATTCAGCAAATGGATGTACAGATACACAGGGAAGGATCAGAAACCTGCTTCATGCTGCGGTGAGGTGAGCTGCGGTGAGTTGAGGTGAGGTGAGGTGAGGTGAGGTGAGGCGAGGTGAGCTGTGCTGAGGTGAGCTGTGATGTGGATGTGGAAGCAGTACAAAAAGTACATCTGGAAAATCTCTCCTTTACAGATGTTGGATTCATCTAATTTACTTAATAGATAGGAAAAACATTGACAAAACAAAACAGCTTTGCTAGTTGTATTACTTCTGCAGATTTTTTTGAAAAGGCACAGTCAGTGTAGGAATGTAGAAACAAAGAACTGCAGATGCTGGTTTATACCAAAGATAGAAACAAAGTGCTGGAGTAACTCAGCGGGTCAGGCAGCATCTCTGGGGAAAAAGGATGGGTCCCGATCAGAAGGGTCCCGACCTGAAACGTCACACATGCTTTTTATCCAGAGACGCTGCCTGAGCTGCTGAGTTACTCCAGCACTTTGTGTCTCTCGTCAGTGAAGGAGACACAATGTCTCCTTTGAGCTTACAATGCTGAGAACTATATTCTACACTCTGTATCTTCCCCTTTGCTCTATCTCTAGCACTCGAGTTTGACTTGTATGTGTAGTATTATTCCATCTGATCAGATATCATGCTTTGTATTGCATGCTATCCAGTCAGATAATGCTGTACATACACTCATCTCCCCGCTACCTTCAAGTAGAAGGTACAGGAGCCTGAAGACTGCAACGACCAGATTCAGGAATAGCTACTTCCCCACAGCCATCAGGCTATTAAACTTGGCTCGGACAAAACTATGAACGTTAATATCCCATTATCTGTTATTTGCACTCTATCAGTTTATTTATTCATGTGTGTATATATTTATATAATGGTATATGGACACACTGATCTGTTTTGTAGTCAATGCCTACTATGTTCTGTTGTGCTGAAGCAAAGCAAGAATTTCATTGTCCTATCTGGGACACATGACAATAAACTCTCTTGAATCTTGAATCTACATAATCGGTACATGTGATAATAATAACCTTCTGCTGTCACAGAATCCGTGTACATTGTGATTTTTTATTTTCCCAGCATGAATGACATCAACCTGAGTCAGGTGGGCATGGAGCAGCTGAGTGCTTCGTCCGTCAGTACTACCTTACCTGTGACAGCAACTCACCTGGGCATGAGCTCACCCACTCACAACCCTCTCTCAGCTCCAGGTAGGACACGCTGATCTAACCTGGGATCATTCACAGAGTCGTGGCGCAGCGGTAGAGTTGCTGCCTTACAGCGAATGCAGCGTCGGAGACCCGGGTTCGATCGTGACTACGGGTGCTGTCTGTACGGAGTTTGTACGTTCTCCCCGTGACCTGCTTGGGTTTTCTCCGAGATCTTCGATTTCCTCCCACACTCCAAAGACGTGCAGGTTTGTATGTTAATTGGCTTGGTAAATGTAAAAATTATCCCTAGTGGGTGTAGGGTAGTGTTAGTGTGCGGGGATCGCTGGTCGGCGCCATCCCGGTGGGCCGAAGAGCCTGTTTCCACGCTGTATCTCTAAATTAAACTAAATTAAACTAAAAGTAGACGTGGAGAGGATGTTTCCACTAGTGGGAGAATCTGGGACTAGAGGGCACAGCTACACACTAAAATGATGTTCCTTTGGAATGGGGATGAGGAGGAATTTCTTTAGCCAGAGGGTGGTGAATCTGTGGAATTCATCGTTACAGACAGCGGTGGAGGCAAAGTCATTGGGTATTTTTAAAACGGAGGTTGATAGGTTCTTGATTAGTAAAGGTGTCAAAGGTTACGGGGAGAAGGCAGGAGAAGGGGATTGAGAGGGAAAGATAGATCAGCCATGATCGAATGGTGGAGTAGACTCGAAGGGCCGACTGGCCTAGTTCTGCTCCTATGTCTTATAGTTACTCCCCACTAGCTTATGGAAGGGCAGTTCAGGTGCCTGATAATAGAGGGGAAGAAGCTGTTCCTGAGTATGTTGGTGCGTGCTATCAAGCATCTGTACCTTCTGTGAGGGCAGCAGAGAGAGGGAGGAATGACCAGGGTGGGACAAGTCGTGCAGGTACAGTAGGCAGTGAAGAAAGCTAATGGAATGTTGGCCTTCATAACAAGAGGATTTCAGTATAGGAGTAGAGAGGTTCTTCTGCAGTTGTATAGGGCTCTGGTGAGACCACATCTGGAGTATTGTGTACAGTTTTGGTCTCCTAATTTGAGGAAGGACATCCTTGTGATTGAGGCAGTGCAGCGTAGGTTCATTAGATTGATCCCTGGGATGGCGGGACTGTCATATGAGGAAAGATTGAAAAGACTAGGCTTGTATTCACTGGAGTTTAGAAGGATGAGGGGGGCTCTTATAGAAACTTATAAAAGGACTGGACAAGCTAGATGCAGGAAAAATGTTCCCAATGTTGGGAGAATCCAGAACCAGGGGCCACAGTCTTAGAATAAAGGGGAGGCCATTTAAGACTGAGGTGAGAAAAAACCTTTCCACCCAGAGAGTTGTGAATTTGTGGAATTCCCTGCCACAGAGGGCAGTGGAGGCCAAATCACTGGATGGATTTAAGAGAAAGTTAGATAGAGCTCTAGGGGCTAGTGGAATCAAGGGATATGGGGAGAAGGCAGGCACGGGTTATTGATTGGGGACGATCAGCCATGATCACAATGAATGGCGGTGCTGGCTCGAAGGGCCGAATGGCCTCCTCCTGCACCTATTTTCTATGTTTCTAAGTCATTGATTATGTTGGCTGCTTTTGGAGAGTGTGGCGCAGATGGAGTCAATGGTGGGAATGGGCAATTTAGATCAGGACAATTTGAAGCCTCAGTGGAGTATCTTACAAGGTTCGTGTATAGATTTGATCCTGAGCATCTAAGGAGATGAGAAGAAACTAGTTGGGACAAAAGGACTACATTCATTCATCCAGTTAGTTATTGAGTTGGTAAAATAACCATCAGGTGCCCTACTGCTGCACAATGAAATTCCAGATAGATTAAGGAATGTGTATCTTTGTTACAAATCGTCAGAGCCATTAGGTCTTTAGAAAAATCTCTGGGCCGAGTGGGTTGGTTTATTACCTAAAATTGGAAAATTTACTGTTCACACAAACTGGAGAAACAGCAACTCGTATTCTGCTTGTGCTTAGTTTAGTTTAGAGATACAGCGCGGGAACAGGCCCTTCGGCCCACCGAGTCCACACCAACCAGTGAACCCCGCACACTAACACTACCCTGCACTCGGGACCATTTTAAAAAACATTTTATCCCAAGTCGATTAACCTACAAACCCGCACGTCTTTGGAGTGTGGGAGGAAACCAAAGTTCTCGGGGAAACCCCACGTGGTCACGGGAAGAAGGTACAATCTCTGTACAGACAAGCACCCATAGCCAGGATGGAACCTGGGTCTCTGGCGCTGTAAGTGCTGCCAGGCAGCAACTCTACCGCTGCGCCTCCGTGCCGCCATGTTAAGTGCTTTGATACATGTTGGTTTGTTTTCATCCGTTTCTCGTTGGTTTAATTGCAGGAATGCCCGTGACGATCCCGAACCTGAGCTCTTCCTTGGGCACTCTCCCCTCCGCCCTCTCGTTGATGCTTCCGATGAGCATCGGGGAACGTGGCGTCATGTGCAGCATTCCTGACCGCAACTACACGCTGCCCCCTCCTCCTTATCCACACCTGGACAACAGCTACTTCCGGCACATTTTGCCAGGTAAGCAATGACTTGACTGCAAACAGGAAACCTTCAGCATAAGATCTCTTCTACATTTGACATAGTTACAAAATGTTATGCTTTGTTCCAGTGGCTAACACGCTGATCTCCCGGTGGCTCAGCACTTCAACTCCCCCTCCCATTCCCAATCTGACCTTTCTGTCCTGGGCCTCCTCCATTGTTAGTGTGAGGCCCAGTGCAAATTGGAGGAGCAGCACCTCATATTTCGCTTGGGCAGTTTACACCCCAGCGGTATGAACATTGACTTCTCTAACTTCAGATCGCCCTTGCTTTCTCTTTCCATCCCCTTCCCAGTTCTCCCACCAGTCTTACTGTCTCCGCCTACATTCTATCTTTATCTCGCCTCCTCCCCTGACATCAGTCTGAAGAAGGGTCTCGACCCGAAATGTCACCCATATATTCCTTCTCTCCAGAGAAGCTGGCTCACCCGCTGAGTTACTCCAGCATTTTGTGTCTACCTTAGATTTAAACCAGCATCTGCAGTTCTTTCTGACACAACATAGTTCACCTCGCTTGTTTTATCCATCAGCCTGCTTTTTTTTTATAGTTTCAAGTTCCTTGGTGTAAATGTAGAATGTAGAACAGGCCCTTCAGCCCACAATGTTTGTGCAGAACAAGATGCCGAGACCAACTCAATCTGCCTGCGCTTAACGCATATCCCTCCATTCCCCGCATATCCACGCGCCTATCTAAAAGTTTCTTAAATGCCACTATTGTATCTGCCTCCAACCCCCCCCCACCGGAAACGTGTTCCAGGCACTCAACACCTCGTGTGTTAAAAAAAAAAAAAAGCTGTCCCTCAAATCTCCTTTAAAGTGTGGCCCTCTCACCTTAAAGCTATATACTCTGGTATTTGGGTTTTCCATCTAGGGAAAAAGATTTACCAATAATTTATCCGGATCCAATCACATCATCGATACAGTAAGAAAGCCTCTTCTCCCTCAGAAGGCAAAGGAAATTCAGTACATCGCCAAATACCCTTACCCATTTGTACAGATACACCATAGAAAGCATACAATCCAGATGCACTACAGCTGAAGTTAATAAAGGCACAAGGAACTGCAGATGGAAGTCTATGGAACTGATGCACTACAGTGCTGAGAACTATATTCTGCACGGTAGACAAAAATGCTGGAGAAACTCAGCGGGTGAGGCAGCATCTATGCAGAGAAGGAATAGGCAACGTTTCGGGTCTCGACTCAGAACGTCGCCTATTCCTTCTCTCCACAGATGCTGCCTCACCCGCTGAATTTCTCCAGCATTTTCGTCTACCTTCGATTTTTCCAGCATAGTATAAACAAAACAAAGCTTTTCACTGTACATGTGGCAATAATAAACCTAAACCATGCTGGTTTGCAGAAAAAGACAAAGTGCTGGAGAAACTCAGCGGATCAAGCAGCATCTGTGGAAAGCAAGGTCCTGATCTGAAACATCACCTATCCATGTTCACCAGAGATGCCACCAGCACTTTCACAGAAATGACCAAGTTGTGCATGAAAGATGAAAGAAGTATTTAATGTTTCCAAACAGAAAGGATTTTTAAAAGTGTTTGGGACATGGGAAATGATGGTGACATTTTTGTTTTTACCTGTTCTCTTGTATTGTAAATCTGAAGTTGACATTTCTCAATCTCGCACTGATTTGTCTATGTACCTTTCCTGCAGGCATTCTGTCTTACCTGGCTGACAGACCACCTCCCCAGTACATCCACCCCACGGCGATCAGTGTGGACGGCACTCCTGCACTGCCTGTCTCCAGCAACCTGCCTGCCCTGGATCACTATGAGCCCGGCAGTGGCGTCAGCTTGGAGACCAGCATCGTCTCAATAGACTCGAGACAGGTCGGCGGTCACAGCTCCCAGAGTCTGCACCAGCCCAGCAACGCGGAGGTGCCGCTGGATGCCAGCATCTCTATGGAAACGGTTTCCAGGGTGAACAGCCCCATCCCGACGGAAGGGATGAACGACGAGATGGCGATGAGCGGGGTGAGGGCAGAGTCTCGGACGCTGCCCCCTGGGTCCAGAGGCCACGAATCCATGAGCGTGGACTCGGTGCGGAATAACCTGGAAGCGGAGGGACAGAGCGCGGTGATGCCGATTCACGGCAGCCCTCTGGAGCTGCCGGTTGTGATGGAACCAGAGGCCATGGCTGGTCGGGTGGGCAGCATGTCGGAGAGGTCGCTGCGTGACCCCATCCACGCCGCTGCACTCAACCCTAACCCTGGGGCAGTGGCACTCCCTCCCCCTCACTCCCTGCCTTCCCTCCACGGACCGAGCCTGGGTCTGGACTCTGTCTCCGTCTCCACCATCACCACAGACGTCTCCATGGCCTCCAACCAGGTCAACGTGTCAGCGGAAACCCTGACCTTTGTGGCGCCGGCTCTGCAGATGGACGACTCCGGCTCCAATAAGGAAAACCTGGCAGACTCTTTCACAATCTGTAAGTTGGATTGGTTTAACATCGTCGCTTGTTTGTAAAACTAAGTAGCCATGGGATCTAAGTTGTAATGTGCTCACACGTGCTCGGAATCAGCTCCGTCACCATTATTCCACCCATTTCTGCAGCTGATCTATATCCACATATATCTTCTGGCCACCTTCCTCACTGTCTGCAACTCCTTCAGTCCGAGTGGAGTACACACTAAAGAAGGAATGTTCAAGAAGTAACTGCAGATGCTGGAAAATCGAAGGTAGACAAAATTTCTGGAGAAACTCAGCGGGTGTGGCAGCATCTATGGAGCGAAGGAAATAGGCAACGTTTCGGGCCGAAACCCTTATTCAGACTGATCTGATCCCCTGCAGACTGAAGAAGGGTTTCGGCCCAAAACATTGCCTATTTCCTTCGCTCCATAGATGCTGCCGCACCCGCTGAGTTTCTCCAGCAATTTTGCTACACTAAAGAAGGACCTATTTGGAAAGAAATCAAACCCTGGCTCATGCTATTTATTGCTCATTTATTGCTCATTTGTGCAGAACTATTTTGTGTAAGCAGCAACAGAATGTGTATTGTACACCGTTTAGCATCCAGTGGGATGGTGTGAGGATTTTGGGCCAAACACGGGACTAGAAGAGGTCCTTCTGCAGTTGTACAGGGCCCTAGTGAGACCACACCTGGAGTATTGTGTGCAGTTTTGGTCCCCTAATTTGAGGAAGGCCATTCTTGCTATTGAGGGAGTGCAGCGGAGGTTCACAAGATTAATTCCCAGGATGGCGGGACTGTCATATGTTAAGAGAATGGAGCGGCTGGGCTTGTACACGCTGGAGTTTAGAAGGATGAGAGGGGATCTTATTGAAACATATAAGATTATTAAGGAATTGGACATGCTAGAGGCAGGAAACATGTTCCCGATGTTGGGGGAGTCCAGAACCAGAGGCCACAGTTTAAGAATAAGGGGTAAGCCATTCAGAACGGAGATGAGGAAACACTTTTTCTCACAGAGAGTTGAGAGTCTGTGGAATTGTCTGCCTCAAAGAGTGGTGGAGGCTGGTTCTCTGGATACTTTCAAGAGAGAGCTAGATAGGGCTCTTAAAGATAGCGGTCAGGGGATACGGGGAGAAGGCAGGAACGGGGTACTGATTGGGGATGATCAGCTATGATCATATTGAATGGCGGTGCTGGCTCGAAGGGCCGAATGGCCTACTCCTGCACCTATTGTCTATAGCTTGGATGGTCCATCTTGGTTGGCATGGACAGGTAGGGCTGAACGGCCTGTTTCCGTGCTGTGTGACTGTACTGTGGCCTCCCTGCAGTTGCACATCATCTGCTGTGAAGAGTTGGAGCCACAATCTGGAAGTTCATCAGTTGTAGACGCAGAATGAGGCCATTCGGCCCATCAGGTCTACTCCGCCATTCAATCCTGGCTGATCTATCCTCCCCTCTCAACCCCATTCTCCTGCCTTCTCCTGCCTTCTCTCCTTAACCCCTGACACCCATACTAATCAAGAATCTAGCAATCTCCACCTTAAAAACATCCATTGACAACCCCCACAGCCTCTGTGGCAATGAATTCCACAGATTCCTCTGACTAAAGAAATTCCTCCTCACCTCCTTCCTAAAGTGTGTTGTCTTTGTACAGAAGTACCAGGTTGCAAACCTGAAGTCATTAATGACTCTGGCATCCACTCCCTCACGAGGTCAGGTTCACCCATCAGTTGACAGTGCTTGCAAGGCCAATGTTACCAACACTCGATTTTCACATACGCACTCTTCTTTACAAATTCCTTCATAATCATATCCTTTGTTATCTTCGTTGCTTCCTCCAGTCTGATAACCTTCGAAGATTTCTGCTCTACTAACTTGGGGTCAATAGACAATAGATAGACAATAGACAATAGGTGCAGGAGTAGGCCATTTGGCACATTCAATGTGATCATTAGAGATTAGAGATTAGAGATTCCTTTATTTGTCATTCAGACCTTTCGGTCTGAACGAAATTTCGTTGCCTGCAGTCATACATATAATAATAAATAATCATCCCCAATCAGTACCCCGTTTCTGCCTTCTCCCCATATCCCCTGACTCCGCTATTTTTAAGAGCCCTATCTAGCTCTCTCTTGAAAGCATCCTGAGAACCTGCCTCCACCGCCCTCTGAGGCAGAGAATTCCACAGACTCACCACTGTTCTAAATGGCTTACTCCATATACTTAAACTCTGGCCCCTGGTTCTGGACTCCCCCAACATTGGGAACATGTTTCCTGCCTCTAGTGTGTCCAAGCCCTCAACAATCTTATATGTTTCAATGAGATATCCTCTCATCCTTCTAAACTCCAGAGTGTACAAGTCCAGTTGCTCCATTCTCTCAGCATATGACAGTCCCGCCATCCCGGGAATTAACCTTGTAAACCTACGCTGCACTCCCTCAATAGCAAGAATGTCCTTCCTCAAATTATGGTCACTTGCTTATCCCCAGATGTAACTGTTTCCACATCATAGTTCTCTAGCTGCCAACGCCAAGCAGTGCAATGCCCTGCACTCTGGTATCTATCCCTTCACTCCATCTCTTGTGTCCGTGTTTAACTCAATTATATTTGTGTCTAGTATTATCTGATCATGCAAACAAAAAGCGTTTTCACTGTACCTTGGTACACGTGGCAACAATAAGCCTAAATCTCTCCACCTCTCTGGCCTCCTTTTAAGGCACAGCTCCTTCGGTTCTGTTTTTAATCATCTGCAATAATATCTGTGCGATGTTGTTCAATAATACATTTATGTAAAGGTGTGGTATTTATTCTGTATTAAAGGCGGAAACAATTATGTGGACAAAAGCAACTGCAGATGCTGGTTTACGAAAGACACCAAGTGCTGGAGTAACTCAGCGGGTCAGGCAGCATCTCTGGAGAACATGGATAGGTGACGTTTCAGATCGAGACCCTTCTTCAGATTCAATAGGTGACATTTCACGTCGGGACCCTACTTCAGACTAAATAGGTAATGTTTTGGCTCAAGACCCTTCTTCAGACCCAGTAGGGGATGTGTTTAAGAAGGAACTGCAGATGCTGGAAAATCGAAGGTAGACAAAAGTGCTGGAGAAACTCAGCGGGTGCAGCAGCATCTATGGAGCGAAGGAAATAGGCAACATTTCGGGACGAAACAAAAGGGTTTCGGCCCGAAACGTTGCCTATTTCCTTCGCTCTATAGATGCTGCTGCACCCGCTGAGTTTCTCCAGCACTTTTGCCTACCCAGTAGGGGATGTTTCGGGTCGGGGCCCTTCTTCAGACCCCAAACATCTCCTGCTCCACTGCGAAATCTGCACAAGATATGCCGCCTTTGAAGAAGTTCTCCCCGAGTTTGAAGAAGGGTCCCGACCTGGAACGTCACCTATCCCTGTTCTCCAGGGGTGCTGCCTGACCCGCTGAGTTACTCCAGCACTCTGTGAAACGTCACCTATCCGTGTTCTCCAGGGGTGCTGCCTGACCCGCTGAGTTACTCCAGCACTCTGTGAAACGTCACCTATCCGTGTTCTCCAGGGGTGCTGCCTGACCCGCTGAGTTACTCCAGCACTCTGTGAAACGTCACCTATCCATGTTCCGGCAGCATCTATGGAGCGAAGGAAATAGGCAACGTTTCGGCCCGAAACCCTTCCGGGGTTCGGCCCGAAACGTTGCCTATTTCCTTCAGGGTTTCGGCCCGAAAGGTTGCCCATTTCCTTCGCTCCACAGATGCTGCCTGACCCGCTGAGTTACTCCAGCACTCTGTGAAACGTCACCTATCCATGTTCCGGCAGCATCTATGGAGCGAAGGAAATAGGCAACGTTTCGGCCCGAAACCCTTCCGGGTTTCGGCCCGAAACGTTGCCTATTTCCTTCAGGGTTTCGGCCCGAAAGGTTGCCCATTTCCTTCACTCCACAGATGCTGCCTGACCCGCTGAGTTACTCCAGCACTCTGTGAAACGTCACCTATCCGTGTTCTCCAGGGGTGCTGCCTGACCCGCTGAGTTTCTCCAGCACCTTGTGGAAGAAGTTAATCTTGTTATTGGTTGAAGTTACTCTTCACGGACCGGTTGTGAATGTGGCCGTCAGCGATGGGCCCCGCGGGGTGCAGGCACGTTGAACGTGTAGCGTGGGCGTAACCCCGTGTCTTTATTCCCTGTGGTGCAGGGTGCACTCTGTGTGACCGGGCCTACCCCGAGGACTGCCCTGAACATGGGGCAGTGACTTTCATTCCAGACACCCCAGTCAACAGCCGAGCCAGGCTCTCGATTCCAAGGCAACTGTGTCTCCTGCAGTCCACCACGGGGGGCGATGTTGGTAAGTGTGAGCTTCCTCTCAATATCTCTCCTATTTATATTGAAAAATATTGCCATCTTAATCATTCTTTTAAGATACTTCTGGAGATCCTGTGGCGAAAATGCCCCAGTGGCATGAATATTGATTTCTCTAACTTCAAATCCCAGCATTCCCTCTCTCTCCATCCCTCCCCCACCCAAGTCGCACCAGCTTCTCATTTTCGCTCAACAATAGATAATAGACAATAGGTGCAGGAGTAGGCCAATTCTGAGCACCTGGAGAAAACCCACGCGGTCACGGGGAGAACGTACAAACTCGGTACAGACGGCACCCTGCAATCAGGATCGAACCCGGGTCCCTGCCGCTGTGAGGCAGCAACTCTACCGCTGCGCCACTGTGCTGCCCTATCTGATCTGATTGAATAGCATGCAAAACAAAGCTTTTGACTATACCTCGGTGCGCATGACAACAATAAACCTGAGTAATATCAGTATGTCTAGCTGTACCTCCCGTTGTAATGAGACCTACAGCAGATGCCACACTTCTCCCCGACTGCATGTGTTGCACTGAGACTGTAACAGCAAACTGTTCCCCTTAGTTTGCTGTCGGGCCACGGGCTGGGACTTGTATTCGTCTCGTGTGATGGGATTTAATTATGTAGCATGCGAATAAAAGCTCTTCACGGTATGTGTGTAGATGCAACAGTAATAACTCACTGACTGTGTGTGGTCCTCTGCAGGCGTGTGGAGTCAAGATGCCATTCCCGTACGAACCTGCTTCGGACCTCTGGTTGGCCAGCAGATTAACCTGATGGAAATCACCGACTGGACGAGCAAAAGCAGCACAAACATCTGGAAAGTTAGTGTGACTGAAATATGCCCCAATATTGCTGCATGTTCCTCACCGCACTCTAAACCCCTGGCACTATAACACAACAGTTTGTGCAGGGTGGGATGCAGGGATGCACTCTCTGAAACTGTGTGAACAAACTATCCAGATGTGACTCATTGAATTTCAGATTACAGTAAACCCTCACAAATCTATAGACAATAGACAATAGGTGCAGGAGTAGGCCCTTCGAGCCAGCACCGCCATTCAATGTGATCATGGCTGATCATCCCCAATCAGTACCCCGTTCCTGCCTTCTCCCCATATCCCATGACTCCGCTATTTTTAAGAGCCCTATCTAGCTCTCTCTTGAAAGTATCCAGAGAACCGGCCTCCACCGCCCTCTGAGGCAGAGAATTCCACAGACTCACCACTCTCTGTGAGAAAAATCTACAGAGTGGATATTGGTTATAGCAGACCCAGACTCCATTTGCACACCCCCTCCCCCGCCCCCCAACTTTCCCGTTACACAAGGAGCTTGGTGCCTCGTGGCGGGAGCTTCAGGTCACAGGAGCGGAGAGAGTGAGCGGCGTGAATACCGGGCCCGTCCATGTCCGTGGTTCATGGCGAGTACCGGGCCTAGTTCACTGCGTGTGGGCAAAACCAGGGGCTCTGCCGCTCCCCGGCCTGTGAATACCCCCTGAATTTACCCCTCCCCAATGCTGCGATTTACCACACACCACCCCCCACTCAGTTATAGTGGACAATCGTCAATAACGGACACCCCTCCAGGTCCATTGTGGCGAGGGTTTACTGTACTCCATCAAAAGCAATAACAGATGGTGTGATTGAGGATGTGCGCTTGATAATCATATTTGTAAACAATACATAATTGTGTGTGTGAGAGATATTCCTTTGATAATTTAGCCAGAAGTGGGTTGAAGAGGACAGGATACTGATTGTGGATGATCAGCCATGATCACATTGAATGGCGGTGCTGGCTCGAAGGGCCGAATGGCCTACTCCTGCACCTATTGTCTATTGACTCTTGAGTCAGCAACGATCATTCTGAAAATGGTGAGTTCTGGGCTGGATGAGCAGAATGCCAGTCTGAGACTCTCATCTTGCAGCTGTGAAAGATACACAACAGGAATTGTTGGGAATTTGCAGTGGGTCAGGCTGCTTCTTCAGAGGGAGTAGAGCGGTTAATGTTTCAAGTTGATGACAATTTATCAACCTGAATTGAAAACCCTTCTCTTTCCGCGAGTGTTTCCCAACTAGCTGAGTCTGTGCAGAATTTGTAGCTTAGTTTAGTTTAGAGATACAGCATTGACACAGGCCCTTCGGCCTACTGTTTCCATGGCGAGGTTGATGGTCCATTCGCACTAGTTCTATGTATCTAGTCATCTCATCCACTCCTCACACACTCGAGACCAACGAACCTACAAACCCCCCGCACCTCTTTGGGATGTGGGAGGAAACCAGAGCACCTGGAGGAAACCCACACGGAAAAAGGGAGAATGTGCAAACTCTGCACAGACAGCACCGGTAGCCAGGATCGAACCTGGGTCTCTGGCGCTGTGAGGCAGCGGTTCTACCAGCTGTGCCGCCCAGTTTTCTGATTTCAGTTCAGATTTCCAAAGCATCTGTGGCATTTTGCGTCTTGTCCTTGAGTGAGTCCCAGCTTTAGACCTGCATCTTAATAACTGCATGTGGAGGCACCAGGGAAGCAAAACAAAAGGCCAAAAGGCAAAGCCTGGTCTCAGAGGATACAGACGTGTGATGTACAGGGGATTTGGAAGAAAAAAGCAAGATTAAGACTGGTCAGAATGCAAGTCTGAGACTCTCATCTTGCAGCTGTGAAAGAAACTAGGAATTGTTGCAGCGGGTCATGCAGCTTCTGCGGAGCCCAGACATCCGAGTGGTCTGTCAAATGGTCACTAGAGGCTGTGATTGAGTAGAAGATTACCAGTGTTTAAGAAGGAACTGCAGATGAAGGAACTGCAGATCGAAGGTAGACAAAAATGCTGGAGAAACTCAGTCTGAAGAAGGGTCTCGACCCGAAACGTCGCCTATTTCCTTCGCTCCATAGATGCTGCCTCACCCGCTGAGTTTCTCCAGCATTTTTGTCTACAGAAGATTACCAATGATCAATGGATGGGCAAGACAAAATGTTGGAGGAACTCAGCGGGTCAGGCAGCATCTCGGGAGGGAATGGACACACAGATGCTGCCTGACCCTCTTGTGTTCCTCCAGCACTTTGTGTTTTTGGGCTCAAGATTCCAGCACCTGTAGTTCCTTGTACCTCCAACTAGAGAGGGGGTGAATAACTTGGGAGTGTGGACGCAGCTGTGTCCCTTGATGATGGCGAAGTTGTTACGTTTATGTATACGATGACCTGTTATGTTGTGTTTTGCTGCTATTCAGTGTGGTTTGGCCTTGTGTACAACGTCTGGTTATCCTTGCATTTACTTGGTATTTCTAATGCAGATATTTCGCAATTACGTTCTGGAGTTTCAAATAGTGACAGTGGATGAGGACATCTGTAACTGGATGATGTTTGTACACAGAGCCAGGTGAGTGGATCCGTGCCGGCCGTGGGGAATGGAAGGAGTGAGCAGTGTGGGCGTACCATCTTTATAGGGCGGCACGACAGCGCAGTGGTAGAGTAGCTGCCTTGCAGCGCTTACAGCACCAGAGACCCGGCTTCCATCCCGATCTGTACGGAGTTTGTACCTTCTCCCCGTAACCGCGTGGGCTTTCTCCGAGATCTTCGGTTTCCTCCCACACTCCAAAGATGTACAGGTTTGTAGGTTTAATTGGCTTGGTAAAATTGTAATTTGTCCCTAGTGTGTGTAGGATAGTGTTCTTCTTATCGAGTCCGCACACAAGATTAGAAGTTGTTCAGCCAGAGCTGTACACACTTCTCGTCATCTGCATACAATGGTGTCTTTGTCTTGTCGCTTCTTGTTTGCGTAGTGGTGGAAAGATTGGTGGAAACGGGGCCGCGATGTGAACGCACTTTCCTTGACCCCCACGATAGTGTTAATGTACGGGGATCGCTGGTCGGTGCGGACTCGGTGGGCCGAAGGTGCACCTTATCTCGAAACTAAAAGGGACCACACACTGACTGCTGCCACCTTGAGGGCAAGCTGTGCCCGCTGTACCTGCTCATCCACCACAACCATTTGTTTCTGACACAGGACAAAAATGTGGAAAAATGAGTGGCTGCCCTACAGCAGCAGAGACCTGGGTTCCATCCTGGCCACGGGTGCTGTCTGTGAGCAGGTTCTACATTCTCCATGTGACCGCGTGGGTTTCCTCCGGGTGCTCCGGTTTCCTCCCACATTCCAAAGACGTGCAGGTTTGTAGGTTGATTGGCTTCTGTAAATTGTCCCTAGCGTGTGGGATAGAACTAGTGTACGGGCGATCGCTGGTCGGTGCCGACTCAGTGGGACGAAGGGCCTGTTTCCATGCTGACTGTAACCTAATTTACATCGTTGCATTATCATTAAAGAAGTTAAATGTGCTTGTAGCACCATAATATACCAATGTATTAATTGTAGGTGTAAATGTTGAACTTTTATTAACAGGCGCTGCACGGTTGGGAAAGATTGCAGCAGGATCTTGATCAATTGGCCAGGTGGGCTGAGGAGTGGTTGATGGAATTTAATATTGAGAAATGTGATTTGTTGCATTTTGGGACGTCGGTAACGAGGGCAGGACCTACACAGTGAATGGTCGGCCTCTGTGTAGTGTTGTGGAGCAGAGGGATCTAGGAGTACAGGTGCATGGTTCCTTGAAGGTGGAGTCGCAGGTAGATAAGGTGGTCAAAAAGGCTGTTTGCACTTTGGCCTTCATCAGTCAGGGTATTGAATATAGAGGGTAGACAAAAATGCTGGAGAAACTCAGCGGGTGCAGCAGCATCTATGGAGCGAAGGAAACAGGCAACGTTTCGGGCTGAAACCCTGAAGGAAATAGGCAACGTTTCGGGCCGAAACCCCTTTTCGGCCCGAAACGTTGCCTATTTCCTTCGCTCCATAGATGCTGCTGCACCCGCTGAGTTTCTCCAGCACTTTTGTCTACCTTCGATTTTCCAGCATCTGCAGTTCCTTCTTAAACATATTGAGTATAGAAGTTGGGAGGTCATGTTGCAGTTGTATAATAGACAATGGACAATAGGTGCAGGAGTAGGCCATATAAGACGTTGGTGAGACTGCATTTGGAGTATTGTGTTCAGTTCTGGGCACCATGTTATAGGAAAGATATTGTCAAACTTGAAAGGGTTCAGAGAAAATTTACCAGGTAGCGTGTGTGAGCTATAGGGAGAGGTTGAGTAGGCTGGGTCTCTATTCCCTGGAGCGCAGGAGGATGAGGGGTGATCTTATAGAGGTGTATAAAATCATAAGAGGAATAGATTGGACAGATGCATGGAATCTCTTGCCCAGAGTAGGGGAATTGAGGACTAAGGACATAGGTTCAAAGTGAAGGGGAAAAGATTTAATAGGAATCTGATGGGTAACTTTTTCACGCAAAGGGTTGTGGGTGTATGGAACAAGCTGCCAGAGGAGGTGGTTGAGGCTGGGACTATCCCAACGTTTAAGAAACAGTCACCTCCAGTTTAAATTCCATTTGGAATATTTTGGAGGACCAAGAACCAAGACAGGTACGTGGATAGGACGGGTTTGGAGGGACATGGACCAAGCGCAGGCAGGTGGGACTAGTGTAGCTGGGACATGTTGGCCGGTGTGGGCGAATTGGGCCGAAGGGCCTGTTTCCACACTGTATCACTCTGTGACTAGTGTAGCTGGGACATGTTGGCCGGTGTGGGCAAATTGGGCCGAAGGGCCTGTTTCCACACTGTATCACTCTATGACTAGTGTAGCTGGGGCATGTTGGCTGGTGTGGGCAAGTTGGGCCGAAGGGCCTGTTTCCACACTGTATCACTCTGTGACTAGTGTAGCTGGGGCATGTTGACCGGTGTGGGCGTGTTGGGCCGAAGGGGCCTGTTTTCACGCTGTATCACTATATGACTAGTGCAGCTGGGACATGTTGGCCAGTCTGGGTGAGTTGGGCTGAAGGGCCTGTTTCCACGCTGTATCATTCTGTGAATCTTATTTCTTTTAGGACTCGCGAGGAGCAAAACCTAGTGGCCTATCCTCACAATGGGAAGATTTATTTCTGTACGTCCAGGGAGGTTCCCCCTGACCACGAGCTGCTCTATTACTACACCAGGGATTATGCACGGCAACTCGGCAAGTGAAACAGAACGGCTGCCTTGCTTTTCCCCATTTGTCAATTACTCTGGCTGTTTCAGGAAGCATCTCTCTGCCTGTTTAACCTCGCCACATTTCCAACTCAATATGAATTTTTATTGACATAGTTTAAATAATGGTTTAAATATGAACACAGTTCGATAATCCATGATTATGAACACAGCTGGAATGTTGCCAGCATACCTGGGCTACCCAACGTGTCTGGGAGTCAGGTGTGTTTTGGGAGTTTACAAGTCAAGTACCTCAATGCACTGAAATTAAAGGATCTGATTTTAAATTATTAAACTAGAAATTGAAGTCACAGAAAATGTGGTTATGTCCCTATTGTTTGTGAACTGCCCATTCTTTTCAGATTTTTCTTCAATCTGCCACTGTTTCTGAATTGTCAATTATTTGCTAATTCGATACATGAACTGGATACTCATTTGAAATTATTGTTGAAATATACACCACTGATACCCATTTGAATTGGGTGTTTGTGTTGTATATCTTCACCGTATATAGTCACTTGCCTTCCTACTATAATGGGAAACGGGTATTATGTCCTCAAAGTTTTGGCTTTCTTTATACTTTATGGGCGGGTGCTGTGTCATTTCTGCAGATGATCCAGTTCCACACGGTCTACGCCCAAGTGGATGTTTAGTCGAGAGTTGTGCCTGTTTTCCATGCACAAACACATTGTAAAACTAATCCCTGTAATTGGTGGTGCAGCGGTAGAGTTGCTGCCTCACAGCGCCAGAGACCCAGGTTCGATCCTGACTACGGGTGCTGTCTGTACGGAGTTTGTACGTTCTCCCCGTGGGTTCTATCCGAGATCTTCGGTTTCCTCCCACACTCCAAATACGTACAGGTTTGTAGGTTAATTGGCTTGGTGTAAATGTAAAATTGCCCCCAGTGTGTGTAGGATAGTGTTAGTGCGCGGGGTTTGATGGTTGGTGCGGACACGACGGGCCGAAGGGCATGTTTCCGCGCTGTATCTCTAAAGCTAATGAGGCAGCTTGCGGAGCTGTTTCCGTCGTGACTTCCATACATCTCTGTGGAGGTTGCATTTCCCCCTCGACGACTCCAGCTTTATCCCACGTCTGAAAGATGTGCAGATCTGTAGGGTTAATTGGCTGCTGTGGTTTAGCCCTGGTGTAGGTGGGTGCCGGGTGAATCGGAGGCAGTTGATGGGCAAGGGAGAGAGAGTAGACTGCAGGGAGACAAGTGAAACACAAAGTGCTGGAGCAACTCAGCGGGTCAGGCAGCATTGCTAAGGGACATGGACAGGCGACGTTTCCAGTCAGGACCCTTCTTCGGACTGATGGCCATAGGGTGGGGAGGGGAGAAAGCTGGAAGAGAGATGGGGCAGGACAAAGCCTGGCGAGTCAAGTCACTTTTATTTCTATAGCACATTTACAAAACAACTCGTTGGCCAAAGTGCTTTACATTGGTGGAGGTACTAACGTTATACAACAGTGGTTCGTAGATTAAATACATACATCACTACATACATATAACCCTCACTCAGAGGATGTCAAGAAAGGCTTGAGAGTAAAGATGAGTTTTAAGTCTTGACTTAAAGGAGTCGTTGGAGGGGGCAGTTCTGATGGGAAGAGGGATGCTGTTCCAGTCTAGGAGCTGCAACCACAAAGGCGCGGTCGCCCCTGAGCTTATGCCTAGACCGCGGGATGTTCGGTAACCCCAAGTCGGCCGATCTGGGGACCTGGAGGTGGTGTGGGGGGTAAGCAGACTTTTGATGTAATAGGTGGGGGCAGGTGAGGAGGGTTGGGTTGGCAGATGGGTGGAGTAAGTGACAAGGGCCAGAGATAAAAAAAACAGACAACAGGAGAGAAGCAGCGCTAGAGGAAAAGATGGAGGTAGAAGGGGATGTGGGGAGGGGAATGGGGGGGGGGGGGGGGCAACAGTGCGAGCAATGGGTGTGCACCAGGGTGGTAGGGAGATAAGTTGGGGAAAGGCTTTAATACCACTGCTCAGAAATGACCATGGACATGACGGCTACGAGTTGCTGTCTTCTACATTGTACGACAATAGAGAGATTCAAGAGAGTTTATTGTCATGTGTCCCTGATAGGACACATATAGTAGGCATGAATACAGAACAGAACAGTGTGTCCATATACCATTATATAAATATATACACACATGAATAAATAAACTGATAAAGTGCAAATAACAGATAATGGGCTATTAATGTTCAGAGTTTTGTCCGAGCCAAGTTTAATAGCCTGATGGCTGTGGGGAAGTAGCTATTCCTGAACCTGGTCATTGCAGTCTTCAGGCTCCTGTACCTTCTACCTGAAGGTAGCGGGGAGATGAGTGTGTGGCCAGGATGGTGTGGGTCCTTGATGATTATTAAAGGCAAGGGTTAGACGACATAACACTTCACGTTCGAGTTTGCGTTTATTGTCACATGCGCCAATCAAGGTACAGTGATATTTGAATTAGCATACAGCCATACTAAGTGAAAAGCAACAAGACACACAGCCACATCAAATAAAATTTAACATAAACATCAACATTCCTCACTGATGGAAGGCAATGAAGTCCAGTCATCTTCCTCCTTTGTGTAACATGAACCTGGATTTGTGTCACTTTGCACCTTACTGATTCTCAGACTCATGATATGCTCGTGCCTTTCATTAAGGTTACCAGAACTATCACCAGATCTTGGCATCCCCTTTCCCTACACAATGTCATAAAATAGTCCCGACTGGAAACGTCACCTAGTTATGATCTCCAGAGATGCTGTCTGACCTGCTGAGTTACTCCAGCACCTTGTGTCTATTTGGTAAACCAGCATCTGCAGTTCCTTATGTCTTCATAAAGACCTTTGAAACTTACCAAGGAGTGAAAGGCCTGGATAGAGGATGTTTCCACTAGTGGGAGAGTCTAGGACCAGGGGTCACAGCCTCAGAATAAAAGGACGTACCTTTAGACTGGAGATGAGGAGGAAATTCTTTAGTCAGAGGGTGATGAATCTGTGGAGTTCATTGACTTCTGAGACCGTCAATGGCTATTTTAAGGCGGAGATTGACAGATTCTTGATTAGTGCGGGTGTCGAGGGTTATGGGGAGAAGGCAGGAGAATGGGGTTAGGAGGGAGAGATAGATCAGCCATGATTGAATGGCGGAGTGGACTTGATGGGCCGAATGGTCTTAATTCCTGGACGTTATGAACGGTTGCTTGCTTGCGGTGGTGATTTGGGTTTGGGGCGCATTCACTGATTCTGAGGAATGGAACGTGTGTGCTTGCTTTGTTGAAGGGGTTCCCGAGCAGCCGGACGTGCGCATGTGCCACTGCGGGAAAGCCTACAGCACGTACGGGGAGCTGAAGTTGCACCTGAACAGCCACGGGCAGAACCGGGAGAGGAAGTGGAAGTGCTCCATCTGCCCCCGAGCTTTCACCTCCTCCACCAAACTCAATGTCCACATGATGGGGCACATGGGCATGAAGCCGCACAAGTGCGAGTTCTGCAGCAAGGCCTTCAGTGACCCCAGCAACCTGCGCACTCACCTCAAGATCCACACAGGTAGGCTGCCTCTTCACACCTGATGCTCTAGCTGGGCTGTAGCTGCAAAGGTAACTTTACCTTGCACTAATCCTTACTCCCTCTATCCTGTATCTGTACACTGTGGACGGCTCGATTGTAATCGTGTATTGTCTTTCCACCGACTGGAAAGCACGCAACAATAAAGCTTCTCAATGTACACGTGACAATAAACTAAACTAACTTAGATTCACAGATTGTTTAAGAAGGAACTGCAGATGGTGGAAAAATCGAAGGTAGACAAAAATGCTGCAGAAACTCAGCGGGTGAGGCAGCATCTATGGAGGGAAGGAATAGGTGACGTTTTGGGTCGAGACCCTTCAGACTGATGTGGGGGTGGGGGGGGAGGGGGCCTACCCCCACATCAGTCTGAAGAAGGGTCTCGACCCGCCCCCCCCCCCACCAGTCTGAAGAAGGGACTCGAAACGTCGCCTATTCCTTCGCTCCAAAGATGCTGCCTCAACCACTGAGTTTCTCCAGCATTTTTGTCTACCTTCGATTCACAACTGCTCTCTGCTGCTTGCCAGGGGCCTTGTTAAACACTTTTCTATTACATTTTCCCTGTGCTTGGTAAAATCTGGAGATTCTCAAGCAATTTTTTTAACCCATTATTTGTTCTGCTAACAAACAATCTGATGAAGTCTGAAGAAGGGTCTCGACCGGAAACGTCACCTATTCCTTCGCTCCATAGATGCTGCCTCACCCGCTGAGTTTCTCCAGCATTTTTGTCTACCTTCGATTTTTCCAGCATCTACAGTTCTTTCTTAAACATCTAAAATTAGTAGCTCGCTCCTGCTTTTCCCCCATATCCCGTGATTCTTTTGGCCCTAAGAGATAAATCTAACTCTCTCTTGAAAACTTCGTACTGTAACATTGAAACACACACTTGGGCAGGCACATGCAGATAACAGTTAATGAAAGGCCTGGTTAGAGTGGACGTGGAGAGGATGTGTCCAGTAATGGGAGAGTCTAGGACCAGAGGGCACAGCCTCATAAAAGGACTTGAAAATGGATGGATTGTAGTGGTAGTGAGTGGGTGGGGATAGTTTAGGCTATTGTCATGTGTACCGAGGTACAGTGAAAAGCTTGTTGTTTAGTTTCCTTTAGGGTTGGGTTGGTAAGGTTGGAGATGACAGTAACTGGGATGGTGGAGGGAGGGCATTGAAGTACTGAAGCTCAAAAGAAAATTACATTGGCGGCACTGCTACTGAAAGTCTGGATGTAGTTTGGCAAGGATGGTGCCAATGTACAAGCCAGCCATGCCGGGTAGGGGAGGAGGTAGTTTTAGTTGGTGTGATGATGTACCAGAGACCTGCAGCTCAACGCAGCCTCATTTGTGGAATTCCCTGCCACAGAGGGCAGTGGAGGCCAAGTCACTGGATGGATTTAAGAGAGTTAGATAGAGCTCTGGCGGCTAGTGGAGTCAAGGGGATATGGGGAGAAGGCAGGCACGGGTTATTGATTGGGGACGATCAGCCATGATCACAATGAATGGTGGTGCTGGCTCGAAGGGCCGAATGGCCTCTTCCTGCACCTATTTATCTAAGTACATCCACTTACACAAGAGCAGACAAATAACATTATTTCTTTTAAACACAATGAAATGACATGTACATGGATAGGAGAGGTTTAGAGATATATGGGCCAAAGGTGGGCAGGTGGACTAGTGCAGGTGGGGCATCTTGGTCGGCGTGGACGGGTTGGGCCGATGGGCCTGTTTCCGTGCTGCGTGACGTGACTGCGACATCTCTTAAGACTGTGAATAACCGTTTAAATAATGTGCCTTCATTTCCCAGGTCAGAAAAACTACCGCTGTGAAATGTGTGACAAATCGTTCACGCAGAAGGCTCACCTGGCTTCACACATGATCATCCACACGGGCGAGAAGAACCTGAAGTGCGATTATTGCGACAAGAAGTTCATGCGGCGACAGGACCTCCGGCAACACGTGGTGACACACACACAGTAAGGACAGACAGCCTTGTGTAGGAAGGAGCCTCAGATGCTGGTTTAAACAAAAGATCCTATAGCGGAGCAAGATAGACCACTCCTGCTAAATGCAATGGGCTGACGTGTAGTACGCAACGGAGCGGAACGTGGGCCTTATGTTCATCCATTTCCATAACCCGACCCGACCCGCAGTGTAACGGGTCCTTTTCACAATGGCAGGCAGTGACTAGTGGGGTACCGCAAGGCTCAGTGCTGGGACCCCAGCTATTTACAATATATATTAATGACCTGGATGAGGGAATTGAAGGCAATATCTCCAAGTTTGCGGATGACACTAAGCTGGGGGGCAGTGTTAGCTGTGAGGAGGATGCTAGGAGACTGCAAGGTGACTTGGATAGGCTGTGTGAGTGGGCAAATGTTTGGCAGATGCAGTATAATGTGGATAAATGTGAGGTTATCCATTTTGGTGGCAAAAACAGGAAAGCAGACTATTTTCTAAATGGTGGCCGACTAGGAAAAGGGGAGATGCAGCGAGACCTGGGTGTCATGGTACACCAGTCATTGAAAGTAGGCATGCAGGTGCAGCAGGCAGTGAAGAAAGCGAATGGTATGTTAGCTTTCATAGCAAAAGGATTTGAGTATAGGAGCAGGGAGGTTCTACTGCAGTTGTACAGGGTCTTGGTGAGACCACACCTGGAGTATTGCGTACAGTTTTGGTCTCCAAATCTGAGGAAGGACATTATTGCCATAGAGGGAGTGCAGAGAAGGTTCACCAGACTGATTCCTGGGATGTCAGGACTGTCTTATGAAGAAAGACTGGATAGACTTGGTTTATACTCTCTAGAATTTAGGAGATTGAGAGGGGATCTTATAGAAACTTACAAAATTCTTAAGGGGTTGGACAGGCTAGATGCAGGAAGATTGCTCCCGATGTTGGGGAAGTCCAGGACAAGGGGTCACAGCTTAAGGATAAGGGGGAAATCCTTTAAAACCGAGATGAGAAGAACTTTTTTCACACAGAGAGTGGTGAATCTCTGGAACTCTCTGCCACAGAGGGTAGTCGAGGCCAGTTCATTGGCTATATTTAAGAGGGAGCTAGATGTGGCCCTTGTGGCTAAAGGGATCAGAGGGTATGGAGAGAAGGCAGGTACGGGATACTGAGTTGGATGATCAGCCATGATCATATTGAATGGCGGTGCAGGCTCGAAGGGCCGAATAGCCTACTCCTGCACCTAATTTCTATGTTTCTATGTAATCAACGTTGCGGGGAAACAGTTTGTGTTAATAAATTAAAACCCAACTCAACCAAAACTACCGCTACCTCGCCATGCCATGGTCCAGCTTGCATGGGTTAAATAAATGTCCATGGATATAAAGGACTGCTGGTGCAACTAATGCTGGCCAAATATTTTTGTTCACTCATGCAAGTTGACATAGGTTCCAGTAATTGGGATGTCCTTGGATGCTATTAGATTTTGTGTAAGAAGGAACTGCAGATGCTGGTTTAAACTGACGATATTAGACACTAAAAGCTGGAGTAACTCAGGGGGACAGGCAGCATCTCTGGAGAGAAGGAATGGGTGACAATGGGTGACATTTTGGGTCGAGACCCTTCTTCAGACCTTCTTTGTCTATCATTGCAGATTAGGCGTGAGGTGACATTTATTCACACACACTTTATTCGTCAGTTTTAACCTGGTCAGTCTGAAGAAGGGTCTTGACCCGAAACGTCACCCATTCCTTCTCTCCAGAGATGCTGCCTGTCCCGCTGAGTTACTCCAGCTTTTCGTGTCTAGCTATTAGACCGTCTAACATGGCAGATTAGACGCGAGGTACAGGTCCATCTGGTGGTCTGGCACCTCCTCTAATCCAGACAAAATTACGAGAGCGCACTTAAAATCCCTCTCAGAAGTCCCCCCGAATATGTGGCGCCTAGGCTGGGCAAGGCGGCCGATCTCAACCTCATCGGGACTTCCGCAGCCACTCAGCAGTTGAATTTGCCCCCTGCAGCTGGGGCTGTGGAACTGCGGCCCAGCCCGAACCAGCAGACGTTGTGGGTCAGTATCTCAGCCCTTCCCCTGAGAACATGACCTCTGTTGATACGGCAAAACAGATATTACGGCAAGGCTCTGGAACCAAGGGGGCCGGGAAATTGGTGGTGGACCTGCAGAAGCCTTTTGTGGGGTCTATCATTGCATATTAGGCATGAGGTGACATTCATTCAGACACGCTTTATTCGTCAGTTTTAACCTGGTCTTTCGTGTTTCCCTTTAGAGAACGACAGATCAAGTGTCCAAATTGTGACAAGCTCTTCTGGAGGACAACCCACCTGAAGAAACATCTGAATTCTCACGAAGGACGGAGGGATTTCATCTGCGAAAAGTGCTCAAAGGCATTCTTGACAAAGTATCATTTGACCCGTCACCTGAAGATCTGCAAAGCCTCCAAGACGTGCCTGCCCACTCAAGATCAGGAGGAGGAGGAGGAGGAGGAGGAGGATGAGGATGGGGACAGTGATGAGGAATTGTTGGAGGTTGGCAGTGGGACATGTCGTTTAACCAATGACCATTACATCACAGAAGACAGTTCTCAGTAGTACAAACATATTGCAAATTGCTTTAGCGATGGTCCAACAAACTGCGTGAAGGAGATGGAAGGTGAGAAAGCTGCCTGCCCTTTAAAGCAAAAACTTTAATTAATTGCAGTTTTCACTGCTGCAGAAATGAGTGGCTGATCCAACTATAATGTTGTAAATGTTGGCACTTCAGAGTGTGGAATCTAGCGTATGTTTGGTTTAAGTGGATTGACTGCAAGATTGTCATCACTAATGGAGCAACAGCAAAGCATCAACAAAGTGGGTGCTTGGCATCTGTACCGGAGATAGACTTCTTGTGTATGGCGTGCACAGCCTAAAGTTGTAGGACAACTTGTTCTATTTGATCTTATTTGATTGTGCACACCGGGTTGATTGCATTCGTTGAAACAGGGCGGACCACGTGAGGGTTGCAATCTTCCACCCCAGATAGACTCAATATGCTGGAGTAACTCAGCAGGACAGGCAGCATCTCTGGAGAGAAGGAATGGAATGGGTGACAGTTTGGGTCAAGACCCTTCTTCAGACCATCAGTTCCATATTCAATCGCCTGTTTAATGAGATTCCAAAGTGATGAGTCCCCTCCCATACAGTCGATCCAACCTCAACATTTTATGAAATGTATTTCCAAATCCTGCCACCGATGTATGATACAATTAATCATACAACATATCGGCAAGTGACTGAAGTAGGGGCATTTTGTCTCATTGGCGGAGTAGCTGCTTACCAACCATTCACACCTTGAACTAAAGCAAACTTCTAGAGGAATAAAAACCAGAGGCAAACTCGGCCTGTAAATCTCTCAGCTTTGGGGAGCTGCCACATACCTCTTTTTGTTTTGTGATACCGTATGAATTTAAAACATTTTTGTACATTAACAGATAGGCTGTGGATATACAGACAAGGTCATTAGTCTAAAGGTACAATGCTGATATCTGCACCTATGTATAAAATATATTGTAAATATTTGTAACATTACCCTTTACATTCCAATCAAACTGTAATATATTAAAAAATACAATGGAAAGGATATAATCTAGTGTATCAACTTTGTCTTCAGAAACTGATTCTGACAAACACAATAAAGTATTCAGTTTCGACAGTGAAGTTGATGCTTTCTATGCACTTTAACTGGTCTTAGTTTCTCAGGTGATTTAACACTATGGGAAATGAACCAGACACTATTTGAACCTGCAAATTGTTGTATCAACTTGATTTTGTGATTGTGTATAAGACTGGTTACTCCAGGTGAGCTTAAAGTCATTCAAAATCGAAATAGCAATAAGAAAGTTGAGCTTTTAACTGAAAATGTAATGAAGTGACGTGGGACTTGTATACTTTAAGTTCGTCAGTACTCAGAAACGATATTAAAATATTACATCAGCTGGTACTCAACGCTTCATAAGACTGGTTGAATTTTTTTACAGAGGTGACTAAAAATCAGTGACATTTACTTGTGAAAAACATTGTTAAAGGTCTCTCATTAGACTTGTAGCCAAAAATCAGTCTACATTTGCCTCGATATTATTCCAATCAAGTGGTTTCATTCTTATCCAGGGCAAGATTCATGCAATATTTTTCACCCCACCTTAGACAGTACAGAGATCACATGATTTAAAAAGAAAGAATACTAATTGAGCATAATACAGGCAATATATATTTATTCCAATTTAATGTACAATAGGTGGTTGCTCCAAGCACCAGGTATACTTCCCTAGAAATGCCAAGGAGGAAATTCTGAAAGAAGAAAAAAAAAAAATGTGACTTCCAAGCTTTTAAGAAATAAACTTTTATAAGAAACAAAAACTACTGCTGCCTTTCAGTTTGATGGGCAAGAGTACCACCCGGAAGGTGAGCAGCATAGAAAGATTCAGGATCTTTGCTGCTAGCCAACCCTGCTTGATCAAGACCGAGACAGGACTGCCACACATCACAGGTGATAATCTGCACAGGAGAATAAATGGTTGGACCGCACTGCATTTGCAATTTGTTGGGATACAAGTTAATTTGGTTAGTGTCAGAGAGCATGGAAACAGACCCTTTGGCCCAACTTGTCCATGTCAACCATGATGCCCATTCAAAGCTAGTCCCACTTGCCCACATCTCCCACTTGCCCACATCTTTAGAGATACAGCATAAGGAACAGGCCCTTGGGCCTAATGAGTGCACCGACTAGCGATCAGTGGACCAGCACCATGCTGCACACTAGGGACATTTTACAGAAGTCAATTAACCTACAAATTTGTACGTCTTTGGGATGCGGGAGGAAACCGGAGCACCCGGGGAAAACCCATGCGGTCACAGGAAGGATTTACGGACTCTGTACCGACAGCACCCTAGTCAGTATCAAACCCAGGACTGTGGCACGGTGAGGCAGCAACTCTACCGCTGGGTCGCCACCATTTTTGTTAGATGGAACAGAAGAATAAGGCAGGATTCAGATTTAACATGATCATAATCAGCCTATTGTCCAGTGTGGAGGTATCTATGCTTGTCATTACTGCAGGACACTGGTACTTGTCATTTCAATGGACAGAGGCACCAACAATAAACGTTAATCTTTTTGATATAGACAAAGGGAGAACTCAGCAGGTTAAATTCAAAATGCTTTTGTTGAGAGGAACAAAGCACCATGGTTGCATTCCTCTTCTTGAGAGTTATCCAAAGTCTGGATACAGCAACCCGCACTAGGTTAGAAATATTACTCTGGGAACACGGGAAGGATGTAGATTTGAACAAGACCGTCACGGCTGCTCATAGGTAAAGCAGGCATTGATAATTTTACATCTCCACGAGCACATGCAATCAATTTGTTGAACTTACCTTTTCAAGAAAGCACTTCCAAGTTATTCCTCGTCAATTGCAGGAATGCCCAACTCCTCATCAGTCCATTTGGAGGGGTCAGGATACGGAAAATGACCCTGTTAGAACAAAATGTCGGGCCTTAGTGAACAAGTGGTGGTTCGAGGGGTTGTCTCAATTCAGACAATCTACTGCACCCACTAAACAGCATCAGCCACTGGAAAAACTGCGCTCAGTTCTTGGGGTAGCACGAGCAGTCAGTGCTATTGAATGTTGACTAACCTCTCTTGAACTTTAAAACCCTACAAGTACATCCAAAGCCATAATATTATGTAATTAAATGAGCTTTACTTATCTAACTCCTCGCAGCTGATTTCTACCATTTATTTGAATGGAAATATAGAGCTTTGTGCAACTCACTAGTCTAGGAACACACCTTACACTTCCTTATCTCTGTGTCTCCCTCTCCCCTGACTATATCTCCACATTTTTCTTTCTTTCCCTTCTTTTTCCTCATATCTTTATTCACTCTTTGGCAGTCTAGGGGTCCTATCTTTTCACTTTTCACTTTTTCCCTCTCTTTCCTTCTTTCCTTTCATTTTCAGATTAAAAGGTCAAAATTGAAGCTGTACAATAATTGTATAATTTTACATGCCGAATGTTTTATTCTTGTACAATTGCTTCTAATAAAAATAATTTAAAAAAATAAATAAAAAGGCTTGAAGCGCAAAAGGGTGGCGATCTCCGAGGACGACGGGCTGTGAGAAGGACAAGTGATGACAATAAGTTTGGAGGTTGATGAAGTACTCACAGTGACTGCATCTGGATCGTGCCACATGTGCCAGAAAATCCAGAACCACATGAATCCACTGAGGATCTCGGACTGCAGCACCTGGCTCTTGGTCAGCTCGGGATACTGCCGGTACTGAGGCTCAATGTGGACCCCACCACCGGCTCTGGGGAAGGCAAGGATGGAACAAGATGCAAATAAACCCCAAAATACAGCTAAAGGTGCAATATGACAACACAAGAAATAGTAGATCAGATCATAGAGTCATACAACACAGAAACATGCCCTTCGGCCCAACTCGTCCATGCTGACCAAGATGGCCCATCTACACTTGCCCCATTTGCCTGTGTTTGCCCCATACCTTAAACCTTTCCTATCCATGCATCTCCCCAAGTGTCTTTTGAATGCTCTTATAATACCTGCCTCAACTACCTGCTCTGGCAGCTCGTTCCATATACCCACCACCGTCACTTTAGCCTGACCACTGTTCAATAAAAGCATGGATGAAGATATTTGCTATCTAGGAAGTCAGATGAAAATAGTGCTAGCTGTGTATTACAATCAAGTAAAAACATTGGGACTTTTTGATGACACAACCACTCATACACAAAATGTAACACCAATGATTAAAGGCCTCATAATTTCTTCATCCACTTCACCACCAACTTCCATCCGGCACTCAAATACACCTGGACCATTTCCGACACTTCCCTACCATTCCTTGACCTCACTATCTCCATCGCAGGTGATAGACTCCTTACCGACATCCACTACAAACCTACCGACTCCCATGGCTATCTGGACTACACTTCTTCCCACCCTGCTTCCTGTAAGGACTCCATCCCCCACTCCCAATTCCTCCGTCTACGCCGCATCTGCTCCCAGGATGAGGCGTTCCACACCAGGGCATCTGAAATGTCCTCATTCTTCAGGGAACGGGGGTTCCCCTCCTCCACCATAGATGAGGCTCGCACCAGGGTCTCTGCCATACCCCGCAACACTGCTCTCTCCCCATCCCCCCACTCACAACAAGGGCAGAGTCCCCCTAGTCCTCACCTTTCACCCCACCAGCCGTCACATACAACAAGTGATCCTCCGTCAGTTTCGCCACCTCCAACGTGACCCCACCACTCGCCACATCTACCCATCTCCCCCCATGTCTGCCTTCCGCAAAGACCGCTCCCTCCGTAACTCCCTTGTCAATTCTTCCCTTCCCTCCCATACCACCCCCTCCCCTGGTACTTTCCCTTGCAACCGCAAGAGATGCAACACTTGTCCCTTCACCTCCCCCCTCTACTCCATTCAAGGACCCAAGCAGTCGTTCCAGGTGCGACGGAGGTTCACCTGCATCTCCTCCAACCTCATCTATTGCATTCGCTGCTCTAGATGCCAGCTGATCTACATCGGTGAGACCAAGCGGAGGCTTGGCGATCGTTTCGCTGAACACCTCCGGTCGGTCCGCAATAACCAACCTGACCTCCCGGTGGCTCAGCACTTCAACTCCCCCTCCCATTCCGTATCTGACCTCTCTGTCCTGGGTCTCCTCCATGGCCACAGCGAGCAACACCGTAAATTGGAGGAAATGCACCTCATATTCCGCTTGGGCAGTCTACATCCTGGGGGCTTGAACATTGAATTCTCCCAATTCTGCTAGCCCTTGCTGTCCCCTCTCCTTCATCAGCCATCTGGTTGTCTCCTCCCCTCCCCCAGCCCTCGGGCTCCTCCACCTTTTTCCTTTCTTCTCCCCACCCCCTATCAGTCTGAAGAAGGGTTTCGACCCGAAACGTTACCCATTTCCTTCGCTCCATAGATGCTGCTGCACCCGCTGAGTTTCTCCAGCATTTTTGTGTACCCTCATAATTTCTTGATGGGCCATTTAAACGTCACCCATTCCTTCTCTCCAAAGATGCAGCCTGTCCCACTGAGTTACTCCAGCTTTTTGTGTCTATCGTCGGTTTAAACCGGCATCTGCAGTTCTCCAAATGCGGTCTGACCAGCGCCTTATAGAGCCTCAGCGTTACATCTCTATTATTTAAGATAACCTCTTCTGCCTGCACGTGATCCATATCCCTCCAGAAGCATGTGCCTATCTAAAAACTTCCTAAAGGAAGGAGTCCAGAACCTGTGGCCACAGTTTAAGAATAAGGAGACGAGGAAACACTTTTTCACACAGAGAGTGGTGAGTCTGTGGAATTCTCTGCCTCAGAGGGCGGTGGAGGCCGGTTCTCTGGATACTTTCAAGAGAGAGCTAGATAGGGCTCTTAAAGATAGCGGAGTCAGGGGATATGGGGAGAAGGCAGGAACGGGGTACTGATTGGGGATGATCAGCTATGATCACATTGAATGGCGGTGCTGGCTCGAAGGGCCGAATGGCCTCCTCCTGCACCTATTGTCTATTGTCTATTGCATCTATGCATATATGACCTTGGGTGCCAAAAGCCGTGGGTGCCCATGACCTTGGGTGCCAATGTCCCCTCTGCCCGACCTCTAGCCGCTCCCCGCGCTCACCTGCGGACGGACGGACGGACGGCACCTTATCCCCGGGCCCAGATCCAGGCCTCGGCCTCGGCGCTGGTGGAGCCGCGCTCCCCGCACCCCCGCCCCGCACACCATCCGCCCGGCGCTCACCTGCGGACGGGACCCTTCCCCAGGCCCAGGCCTCGGCGCTGTAGGAGCCGCGCTCCCCGCCACACCAGCGCCCCGCACCGCGACATCGACATGGACATGGACACGGACATGGACATGGCCGCCCTCTGTCCCCTTCCCCCCCTCCTCCCCCGTGTGGATGCGAATGCCTTGCGCCGATGCTACCCGCCCCCCCCCTCACTGGAGATGGTAGCGCCCGATACGGTGGGCGGGGCCACGACGGGAGGCGGGACCACGACGGGAGGCGGGGCCACGGGAGGGGGCGCGGGGCCGTTGCCATAACAACCAGGCGCCAAGTGCTGGAGAGTCACTCAGTAGGTCGGCCAACATCTGTGGAGAGCAACATCTGTGGAGGGCACATCTGTGGAGAGCAGCATCTGTGGAAGGCAACACCTGTGGAGGGCAACATCTGTGGAGGGCAGCATCTGTGGAGGGCACATCTGTGGAGGGCACATCTGTGGAGAGCAGCATCTGTGGAAGGCAACATCTGTGGAGAGCAGCATCTGTGGAAGGCAGCATCTGTGGAGGGCACATCTGTGGAGAGCAACATCTGTGGAGGGCACATCTGTGGAGAGCAGCATCTGTGGAAGGCAACATCTGTGGAGGGCAGCATCTGTGGAAGGCAACATCTGTGGAGAGCAGCATCTGTGGAAGGCAACATCTGTGGAGGGCACATCTGTGGAAGGCAACATCTGTGGAGAGCAGCATCTGTGGAAGGCAACATCTGTGGAGGGCACATCTGTGGAAGGCAACATCTGTGGAGGGCACATCTGTGGAGAGCAGCATCTGTGGAAGGCAACATCTGTGGAGGGCACATCTGTGGAGAGCAACATCTGTAGAGGGCACATCTGTGGAAGGCAGCATCTGTGGATGCCAGATGCAGGAAGGAACTGCAGATGCTGGTTTACACCGAAGACAAACACAAAAAAATGCTGGAGTAACTCAGCGGGACAGGCAGCATCATTGGAGGGAAGGAATGGGTGACCTTTCGGGGCGGGACCTGTGGAGAGGATCTTTCTACTAGTGTCTAGAGTCTAGGACCAGAGGGCACAGTTTCAAAAATGAATTGCCGTACCTTTGGAAAGGATATGAGGAGGTGTGTGCGTACAACACACCAAGGGGGCAATTTTACAGAGGGCCAAATTAACCTACAAACTTGCACGTCTTTGGGATGTGGGAAGAAACCGGAGCACCCGGAGGAAACCCACGCAATCCACCGGGAGAACGTGTAAACTCCACACAGACTGCACCCAGGATCAGGATCGAACCCGGGTCTCTGGCCCTGTGAGGCAGTGGGTCTACCCTGGTGTAGTAGTGCCGGTGATGGGGGTGGGCGCTCATGGACAGATGGCTGGAGTAAGTGACAAAGGCAAGCGGTGAAAGGCAGACAAATTTACTGCTTGGAGCGCAGGAGGATGAGGAGTGATCTCTTACAGGTGTATGAAATCATGAGGGAAATAGATTGGGTGAATGCAAAAGTATTTTACACAGAGTAGAGGAATCAAGAACCAGAGGAACATAGGATTAAGGTGAGAGGGGAAAGATTTTATTGGAAACTGAGAGACAACTTTTTTCTCTCAGAGGGTGGCGGGTGTATGGAATGAGCTGCCAGAGGAGGTATTTGAGGCTGGTAGAAACATAGAAAAATAGGTGCAGGAGTAGGCCATTCGGCCCCTCGAGCCAGCACCGCCATTCAATATGATCATGGCTGATCATCTAAAATCAGTAGACGAACTGATCAGACAAACTGATCAGTAGATCAGTCTGAAGAAGGGTCTCGACCCGAAACGTCGCCAATTCCTTCTCTCCATAGACGCTGCCTCACCCGCTGAGTTTCTCCAGCATTTTTTGTCTACCTTTGATTTTTCCAGCATCTGCAGTTCTTTCTTAAACATCTAAAATTAGTAGCTCGCTCCTGCTTTTTCCCCATATCCCTTGATTCATTTGGCCCTAAGAGATAAATCTATCTCTCTCTTGAATACTTGGTACTGTAACATTTAAACACGCACTTGGGCAGGTACATGCAGACGCCAGTGGTGTAGACCAAAGATCCTATAGCAAGCAAGATAGACCACTCCTGCTAAATGCAATGGGCTGACGGAACGTGGGCCTTTTTTTCATCCATTTCAGTAACCCGACCCGACCCGACTCGCAGTGTAATCAACGTTGCGGGGGAACAGCTTGTGTTAATAAATTAAAATTCTGCCCATGACCGTACTACGTCTTTTTCGTCGAGTGGACTATCTCGCTCGCTATAGGATCTTTGGTGTAGACTATAGGCTGAATGTGTCGTTGCTGTGTTATAAAACCTGCAATTTGAATCTGCCTCAGTAATAGGAGAGTGGAGCAAGCTTTGCTCATGTTTGGAGTTGGAAACCAAAAGAAACACAAATTCATTAGCCAGAAGCTCGAACAGAAACCAGGAGAGACACAAATGCCAAGATTACCATCGGGAGATCCACATAGATCCTCGGAGGGAAGTGTGGAGTGACAAACAACACTAGACTAGTTCAAAAGAAGTTGGTAAGTTACAGACAGACGAATCCTCAGGTATTTTGAAATAGACGTGTGCAAACAAAGCAACTTGGAGGGTATGAAAAAGTACAAGCGTTAAGAAACAATGCATGCAGAACATTGTAGATTGAAAGTTAGATAAGGACGTGTTACAGAAAAGGAATACTGAATACAGCATCCCTCTTCCCATCAGAACTGCCCCCTCCATCAACTCTTTTAAGTCTAGACTTAAAACTTATTTCTACTCACAAGTAGAGGTCTTCTTGAGGTCCTCTGAGAGAGCGCTGTATGTATGGTATTTATGTATGTATTGTTGATCTATGTACCACTGTTTGTACCATGTTAGTACCTGCACTATGTAAAGCACTTTGGTCAACGAGAGTTGCTTTCAAATGTGCTATAGAAATAAAATTGACTTGACTTGACTTGACTTGAAGACAGCAAAGGGAAGAAACATCTACAGTGGCTGCAGTAGATAAAGCCTGATATAAGCTTCAGAGGAATCGATGTGCTAAAAGAGAAATATTTTTACAAGCTAACACAGATTGAGTTGGAGAGATATGTAGCTATAAGCAGATTATTGGACAGAAGCAGTTTCTAAAAGGTAAGAAACATCCTGACGTTTAAAGGGAGAAAGATAATTCTCTCTGAAAAAACCCCCATTGCGATATTAACTAAATATTTGCTATGGATAGTATTAATAAAAGTAATACTTTGGAAGGTGATCATTTTTATTGAATGTTAACTAAGAAAGACTGATGTCGCTGTTGTATGTTGGAGTCCACAACAAACAGAACATTTTGTCCATCAGGCAGCATCTGCGGGAAGTGAAACTATTAGTGTTTCTGGTCAAAGAGCCCACATAACAATGTTTAAAAGTTTGACTTTCATTTGAAAAAATATATATCTCAGGGATTGCAGACTATAAATGAGGTTTACTATTGGAAAATCATATGTTGCTTTTGGGTAAACAACTTAAGAAGTCAGGATTATTGCCTGGGTAAATATGTTGACCCAATCCTGACGTTTGACCTCTGCAAATGAAGGACAGAAAAGGGCCGGGACTCTCTTTCAGTCTGATCGGAGTTGGGGGGGGGGGGGGGGGGGTTAGCGGGAAAGAAAGCTGGAAAAGAGGTGGGGGCAAGCCAACGCCTGGCAAGTGATAGGTGGACAAAAATGCTGGAGAAACTCAGCGGGTGAGGCAGCATCTATGGAGCGAAGGAAATAGGCAACGTTTTGATACAGGTGAAGGGGATTGATTGGTAGATGGGTGGAGCGAGTGACAAAAGCTAGAGGTGAAAAGGAGACAAAAGAGCATCACATAAGGAAGAAATAAAGGTGGGATATGGGTGGAAAGGGATGGGGAGGAGGGGGAGGGGGGTGGGAGGAAAGTGGTGAGATAAAGGAAGAAATGGTGGTGCTTGGAGATTGGACTCCTCTCTTCCAGCTTTTTACTCCTCCCCCCGCCTCCATTCCAATCAATCTGAAACAGGGCCCTGACCTAAAACATTGTCTGTCCAATCCCAGGTAGACACAAAATGCTGAGTAACTCAGCGGGACAGGCAGCATCTCTGGAGAGAAGGAATGGGTGACCCAGAAGGGTCTCGACCCGAAAGGTCACCCATTCCTTCTCTCCAGAGATGCTGCCTGTCCCGCTGAGTTACTCCAGCAAAGGTAGACAACATTGCTGCAGAAACTCAGTGGGTGCGGCAGCATCTATGAAGCGAAGGAAATAGGCAACGTTTCGGGCCGAAACTCTTCTTCAGACTCCAGCATGTTGAGCTTATTTGGAGGTTGCAGTGTTTAATAGCCTACCCGGCTGCGGGGAAGATGGTGAGAGCATGGTCGAGACCCTTCTTCAATCCCTCCACAGATGCTGCCTGACCCAATATGTTCCTCCAGCACTGTCATTTGCTCAAGTTTGCAGTTCCTCGCGTCTCCATGTTAAATGTAATGCTCTGGAAGTATAATTTTCCCAAAGTGGACAGAACACCTCAGAGATAGAATTTGTCTTCAGATGTCAAGCCAGAGGCTGTGATGATTGTGTGATCTGAGCACGACTTAGAAGTTAATAGTAGTCTTCTCTTTCAGGGAGACATTATGCCGGTCCTACCATCTTTGATTTTTACGGGGAGCTCAAGTTTTCTACTTAGAGATATGAAAGAAAGGAATCTAACCTTTGTTCTGGACACATCTGTGAGTATACGTCCCATCTTGGATGCATTGAAGCGCCATCTGACCCAGGCTTTGTTTGAACGGGCTTACTCAATGACTGACTGCAAGTTCAACATCATCGCCTTCTCTGGCAAGGTAGGTGGTGCCGGAAGTTGCCCACTCACACTTCTCTACTCGAGCTCAATTTGCCTCAATGTTATTTGAAAGTTAGAGTGAGTGATTAGTTACTTGTCATTAAGGCCCAGTGACTTTTAATCACGTTGAGCAAAACAGCACAGTAACAAGCCCATGTCTAAACTCCTCCACGTTGACCTTTAGACCTTAGAGATGCAGTGCGGAAAGAGGCTCTTCGGTCCACTGAGTCTGGGCCGACCAGCGACCACCCCGTACTCTAGCGTGACCTGACGCACCGGGAACAATTTGCGATTTTACAGAAGCCAATTAACCTACACACCGGTAGTCCTTTTGAGGATGGGAGGAAACCGGAGCACCCGGAGAAAGCTCACGCAGTCACAGGGAGAATATACAAACTCTGTACAGACAGCGCCCGTAGTCAGGATCGAACCCGGGTTTCTATGGCAGTGGGGCAGTAACTCTACCGCTGCGCCACTGTGCTGCCCCTCCATGTTGTTACGCTGAGCTAGTCCCAGTGACCTGCACCTGGCTGGTATCTCTCCACACTAAAGGAATTATTGAAAGGAGAACACTTTAACCACAAGCTTACAACCCAGCGGTATGAATATTGGTTTCTCTAACTTCAAGTAACCCCTTGCATCCCCTCTCTCTCTTTCCCTCCCCCGCCCTAGTAGTTGTACTAGTTTCACTGTTGTCCTGTTGAGTTTCACTGTCCCTATAACTCGTTAGCACCTTCCCCATAGCCAACAATGGACCATTGTGGGCTCCACCTTTCCCCGATCATCGTTGCATACCTTTCATTCACTTGTTCTATTTCTCTCTATATCACTGTCTATATCTCTCGTTTCCCTTTCCCCTGACTCACAGTCTGAAGAACTCATATTACAATCGCTCCATACTTTAAATCTCTATTCTGTACACTGTAAATGGATCGATTGCAACCATGTATTGTCTTTCTGCTAACTGGTTAGCACGCAACAAATGCTTTTCACTGTACTTCAGTTAACTGAACTGAATTCAACTGAAACTGAACTGAAAAGGGTCTTGACTCAAAATGTCATCTATTCCTTTTCTCCAGAGATGCTGTCTGACCCTCCGAGTTGCTCAGGCTTTTTGTGTCCATCTTGGGTTTAAACCAGCATCTGCAGTTCCTACCCACACACTCCTTAAACGGAAGTGCCTGGCTTTGAACGTCATTGCTCCTTACACATCTTAATTTACAGCCACTTCTGGATACCATTCCTGGCCTCTGAATAACAGTGACCCCCTTGTGCTGACAGCTGTGACTTGCACGGAGGCAGGGCTGGTATACACAGCTGCCTCACATCTCCGTAGCCCTTATTTCCATCCTGTCCTCCGCTGCTCTCTGCCTGGAGTTTGTACACGTGGTTTTCCTCCTGGTGCTCTGGCTTCCTTCAACATGCCAAAGGCCCGCGGACTGACAGATTGATTGGCCTCGGTAAATTGCCTTAAGTGTGGAGGTGAGTGGCGGATTCTGCTGGTACTTTGGGAGGATTTTGCAAGATTAATGTTAAAATAGGGCCTTGGCGTGAACCTAAGGACCTCTTTCCCTGCTGTACAATTAGGTTCTTCATTAGGGTCTTGATTACGTCAAAGGTCACGGAGAGAAGGCAGAAGAATGGGGTTGAGAGGAGATAAATAGACTAGCCACAATCAATTGGCGGAGCAGACTCGATGGGCTGAATGGCCAAATACCACTCCTATGTCTTATGATTTAGGATTGCCATTGTCACATGTATTGAGGTACAGCGAAAAGATTTGTTTTGCACGCTATCCCAACAAATCTGATACTACTATATGTAAATACAATCAGTTCCAACTCAAGTGCAATAGATGGAGAAAGGAGAAGACACAGAAGAGACATAGAATATATTTCCCAACATTGTAGAGCATCAGTTCCACAGAGTTATACTGCATGAAACAAGTCCTCATTCCAACCCATCCAAGCCCAGAGTGCCTGACCAGGCTGTCTCCTTCATTTCCCTAATATAGGTGAATTCCTGTGAAACCACGTAGACTCATTCCACTTATTCTGCTGGTAGACACAAAATGCTGGAGTAACTCAGCGGGTGAGGCAGCATCTATGGAGAGAAGGAATGAGTGACGTTTCGGGTCGAGACAGATGCTGCCTCACCCGCTGAGTTACTCCAGCATTTTGTGTCTACCATCGATTTTATCCAGCATCTGCAGTTCTATCTCACACCACTTATTCTGCTGTTGGCTACATGCCCACGTATCCCCCTGCAATGGGCTGTGCCTCTAGAATACATTGCACCTATCTAATGTGGCCATTGTTTACAGAGTTCTCCATTTATGATTTCAGTGAGTCATAGAGCATGGAAACAGGCCCTTCAGCCCAACCTGCACATGCCAACCAACATGCTCCATAGATCTACACTAGTCCCACCTGCCTGTGTTTGGCCCATCTCCCTCTAAACCCATCCTATCCATGTACCTGTCCAAACAAAGTCAAAGTCAACTTTATTTGTCACATGTACCCAAAGGTGCAGTGAAATGAATTTGCCAGCAGCGATACACTGAAAAAAAGAACACACAATACACAATAGAATTTAACACAAACATCCACCATAGCATTCTTCACTGTGGTGGAAGGCAACAAAGTTCAGTCAGTCCTCCACCTTTGAGATACTACCTGCCTCAAGTACCTCCTCCGGCAGCTCGTTCCATACACCTTTTTCCATCACCAAAAAAAGTTCAAGAGTCAAGAGAGTTTATTGTCATTTGTCCCTGATAGGACAATGAAATTCTTGCTTTGCTTCAGCACAACAGAACATAGTAGGCATTGACTACAGAACAGATCAGTGTGTCCATATACCATTATATACGTAAATACACACATGAATAAATAAACTGATAAAGTGCAAATAACAGATAATGGGCTATTAATGTTCAGAGTTTTGTCCGAGCCAAGTTTAATAGCCTGATGGCTGTGGGGAAGTAGCTATTCCTGAACCTGGTCGTTGCAGTCTTCAGGCTCCTGTACCTTCTACGTGAAGGTAGCGGGGAGATGAGTGTGTGGCCAGGATGGTGTGGGTCCTTGATGATACTGCCAGCCTTTTTGAGGCAGCGACTGCGGTAGATCCCCTCGATGGAAGGGAGGTCAGAGCCGATGATGGACTGGGCAGTGTTTACTACTTTTTGTAGTCTTTTCCTCTCCAGGGCGCCCATCAGAATCCGAATTAAAGTCCCCCCTCTCACCTTAAACCTATGTCCTCTGGTACTCGATTGCCATAACCTGGATTCCTGAATGGTCACTGAGTGAATTCATTTGTTCACCTTCTCCCCCAGGTTAACAAATACTGTGACATTCTGGTTCCTTGTACGCCTCAGAGAGTGGAGAAGGCGTCGGCCTGGATCGCATCCCTGGAGTGTGAAGCTGGGAGACACACGCAGCATGCACTGGCCGTGGCCTTCGATGACCCAGGGTGTGACGCCCTGTACCTAATGACCGGCGACAAACCGGACACCCACCCTGAGACACTCTACACAGCGCTGCTGCAGTCAGCTAAAGGACGGCCAGTACACACTCTCTACACCACGCAAGACTGCGCCAAGACTGAGGCCTGTGCCTTCCTGCAAAAGATAGCCTTGCTGACAGGGGCATCGTTTCACGCAGCCAGAATCTGCACAACTGGATCCGTGGACCAAGTGCGTTCAAAAGATCATAAGGTCATAGGTCATAGGAGCAGAATTAGGCCATTCGGTCCATCAAGTCTACTCCGCCATTCAATCACGGCTGATCTATCTCTCCCTCCTAACCCCATTCTCCTGCCTTCTCCCCATAACCCCTGACACCTGTAGTAATCAAGAAAGATATGGTTTAATGGTTCAACGGCCCTTTATTGTCACGTGTACCCAAGTACAGTGAAATTATTTTTGCGTATAGTGCAGTGATAATCCTGCTCTGCATGAAGAATAGTCATACTAAGTACAAGGGTGTAAGGCAGTAGACCACACTGGGTCAGTAGACAAGGGTCAATAGACAATAGACAATAGGTGCAGGAGTAGGCCATTTGGCCCTTCGAGCCAGCAGTGTGATCATAGCTGATCATCCCCAATCAGTACCCCGTTCATGCCTTCTCCCCATATCCCCTGACTCCGCTATTTTTAAGAGCCCTATCTAGCTCTCTCTTGAAAGCATCCAGAGAACCTGCCTCCACCGCCCTCTGAGGCAGAGAATTCCAAAGACTCACCACTCTCTGTGAGAAAAAGTGTTTCCTCGTCTCCGTTCTAAATGGCTTACTCCTTATTCTTAAACTGTGGCCCCTGGTTCTGGACTCCCCCAACATCGGGAACATGTTTCCTGCCTCTAGTATGTCCAAGCCCTTAACAATCTTATATGTTTCAATGAGAGACCCTCTCATCCTTCTAAACTCCAGAGTGTACAAGCCCAGCTGCTCCATTCTCTAAGCATATGACAGTCCCGCCATCCCGGGAATTAACCTTGTAAACCTACTCAATAGCAAGAATGTCCTTCTTCAAATTAGGGGACCAAAACTGCACACAATACTCCAGGTGTGGTCTCACTAGGGCTCTGTACAACTGCAGAAGGACCTCTTTGCTCCTATATTCGATTCCTCTTGTTATAAAGGCCAACATGCCATTCGCTTTCTTCACTGCCTGCTGTACCTGCATGCTTACTTTCATAGACTGATGAACAAGGACCCCCAGATCCCGTTGTACTTCCCCTTTTCCCAACTTGACGCCATTTAGATAGTAATCTGCCTTCCTGTTTTTGCTACCAAAGTGGATAACCTCACATTTATCCGCATTAAACTTCTTCTGCCATGTATCTGCCGACTCCCCCAACCTGTCCAAGTCACCCTGCACTCTCATAGCATCCTCCTCACAGTTCACACTGTCACCCAGCTTTGTGTCATCTGCAAATTTGCTAATGTTACTTTGAAAGGTCGCCACCTTTCAGGCAGCGTCTTGTGAACTTCAAGTCCGAAATTTGAAAAAAATGTTAGAGTGTTAACTTGGCCACCAAGGCTGGTTGTCCTGGCAGTGACACTGGGTCAGAGTTGCAGGGGTCAGCCTGGCCTGGGCGCCCCCTGCAGCCGACCCAGAGTGTCTCGGAGGGAGTGGGAGAGAAGCTCGCAGCCCCCTCACCGGCATCGTTCTTCTCTTCCATCTGCCGCCCCCGCCATCTTGAAGCAGCGTCCACCTGTTAACTACTTCATACTCCTTCTTTACCCCCAACAAATGAAAATTACCAATTACGAAAGTCTAACAGTTACACTAAATTGAACAGACATATATTTATTTAGAATGAAATAATTCTCACACTCATTAAAATCCACACGCCTTTGAGGGCGGTGCAGAGGTGCAGCGGGTAGAACTGTTTAAGAAGGAACTGCAGATGCTGGAAAATCGAAGGTAGACAAAAGTGCTGGAGAAACTCAGCGGGTGCAGCAGCATCTATGGAGTGAAGGAAATAGGCAACGTTTCAGGCCGAAACCCTGAAGGAAATAGGCAACGTTTCGGGCCGAAACCCGGAAGGGTTTTGGCCCGAAACGTTGCCTATTTCCTTCGCTCTATAGATGCTGCTGCACCCGCTGAGTTTCTCCAGCACTTTTGTCTACCAGCGGGTAGAACTGCTGCCCCACAGCACCCGAGACCCAGTTTCAATCCTGACCTCGCGTGTTGACTGTGTGGAGTTTGCACGTTCTCCCTGTGACCGCATGGGTTTCCTCCGGGTGCTCCGGTTTCCTCCCACATCCCAAAGACGTGCGGGTTTGTAGGTTAATTGGCTCCCTTAAATTGCTCCCTAGTGTGCAGGGAATGGATGGGAAAGTGGGATAGCATAGAACTAGTGTGAACGGGTGATCGATGGTCGGCCTGGACTCGGTGGGCCGAAGGGCCTGTTTCTCTGCTGCATCTTTCAATCCATCGATGAATGCATAGGCATTGCATTCAGCAGATACTACATGCTGTGTTAAAACAAGCCTTGTTTCAATAAGTTCATATCTATAATTCCAAATATTAAAATACCTTTAACAAACATTTTTAAAGAATATCTGGATTCTCTTCATTTGCAGCTCATCCCAGTCATTCAACTTGACTCCTCTGACTGCCTGGGTCTGTGTTGCTCGAAGACAAACCACTATAATACATTCCCAGCACTGAATGGAGACGTCTACGATCCACATGGGCTGCCAATTGTGCCTTTCGGGTATGGCAGAAGGTACACCCTCATTATATTTATATTTATGTTCTCCTCAGCTGTAATATTTAAGCTTTGAATATTGTTCTGCACCAATGGTGGAATAATGAGGATTTCCGTTAGTGGTGATGCGCCCTGTAGCATGGTAAACACAGCGGGTAGAGCCAGCCGCTGCCTCACAGCGCCAGACACCTTGGTTCGATCCGCGCTGGAACCGCGTGGGGTTTCCTCCGGGTGCACCCGTTTTCCTCCCACATCCCACAGACATGCGGGTTTGTAGGTTAATCGGCCCCCTGTAATATTGCCCCGAATGTACTGGGAGTGGATGAGAAAGAGGGATAACATAGAACTAGTGTGAACGGGAGAATGCAGTCACAGGGAGAATGTGCAAACTCCACACAGACAGCACCCGTGATCAGGACCTCTGGCTCTGTGAGGCAGCAGCTCCATCAGCTGCACCACTTTGCCGCGCCATTACTCGCCTCAAGTTTGGTCTTCAGAAGCCCTGTATTGAGAAGCTCTCTGACGAAGATGTCTCTCTCTCACTTAGCCGGTCTGCATTACATCCCAAAGGCATGAAGGTTATAACAAGCGCAGACTTAATTGATTCCATTGCTGGAGAGCTGATAAGGGGAGCTCGTGTTTTGGCTCGGAGGAAGAGCGATGGATATTACTATCTGGGAAGACTTGGCCAAGAAGTGGAGGTAACAACAGACTTATGTTTGTGCACATGGATATGCCGGGAATGTCGGGATTGGGATCACATGCAGGCAGAGGAGATTAGTTTATCTTGGCATCATGTTTGGCACCGACATCATGGGCTAAAAGGCCTGTGTTATTTTTTTATAGGAGCAGAATTAGGCCATTCGGCCCATCGAGTCCACTCCGCCATCCAACCATCTTGCCCTCAACCACCTTCTCCCCATAACCTTTGACACCCTCACTAATTAAGAACATGCCAATCTCCACTTTAAACATACCCATTGATTTGGCCTCCACAGCCGTCTGTGGCAATTAATTCCACAGATTCACCACCCTCTGACTAAACAAATTCATGTTCATAAGTGCTGTACTATTCCATGGTCTTTGTACAACTCTTTTCATTCCATTTGCTCAAACGCTGATCCCTGAGTCAAATGAAACTTTGCCCAATGGAACAGTTCCTTCTCTCCCCACTACCGACGCCATGAAACATGTTCCCGATGTTGGGGGAGTCCAGAACCAGGGGCCACAGTTGAAGGATAAGGGGTAAGCCATTTAGAACGGAGACGAGGAAACACTTTTTCACCCAGAGAGTGGTGAGTCTGTGGAATTCTCTGCCTCAGAGGTCGGTGGAGGCCGGTTCCCTGGATACTTTCAAGAGAGAGCTAGATAGGGCTCTTAAAGATAGCAGAGTCAGGGGATATGGGGAGAAGGCAGGAACGGAGTACTGATTGGGGATGATCAGCCATGATCACATTGAATGGCGGTGCTGGCTCGAAGGGCCGAATGGCCTCCTCCTGCACCTATTGTCTATTGTCACAAAATGCGTGGGCGTGCATGAGCTCTTTGTATATAGAGTATCAATCTCTAGGTAGACAAAAGTGCTGGAGAAACTCAGCCGGTGAGGCAGCATCTAAGGAGCGAAGGAAATAGGCAACGTTTCGGGCCGAAACCCTTCCGGGTTTCGGCCCGAAACGTTGCCTATTTCCTTCAGGGTTTCGGCCCGAAACGTTGCCTATTTCCTTCGCTCCATAGATGCTGCTGCACCCGCTGAGTTTCTCCAGCACTTTTGTCTACCTTTGATTTTCCAGCATCTGCAGTTCCTTCTGAAACATGAGTATCAATCTCTTACCAACATGCTTGTGATGAGGAAGCGACTTTCTACAATAGCTACCAGTATAGCCTAACAATTGTAAGTTCAGAATGGGATGCAATCAAATATATCTTTGTCGTTTAATCATCTACGAACTTGTGTTTTGTTCAGCGATGCCCAGGTCGTTTTGTGGTAGAATTTGATAAAAATAAGAGGATTAAACAGAAATCCCGCGGTCGCCTGCAGGAAACAGCGCATTATGATATCCTGCACTATGAAGATGCCAAGAGGAATGGCGTGGGTCAAGGGTGCATGGTCCTGGCCCCATGGGAGGCTAGCATGGAACGCTACAGCCCGGGGACCGTGTTGCAAGGCAAGGAGGGACGAGGATTCAGGTTAGGTACGAGCTCCGCCAGAACTGAGAGATGCGTTGTGAAACGAGTGCTGGTGACGGGTGATCCATTGACGCCAGCTTGAAGAATGGGACCAACCCGAAACGTGGCCTATCCAGGTTCTCCAGAATTGCCTGCCTGACCCGCTGGGTCACTGCAGGCACTTTGTGCCCCTTGCTGATGCCAGCTTTCTTTCAAAGCAAGTTTCATTGATGTAACATGAGCAGTTCCCACATTAAGATATCGCCATTCCGGGTTGATTAAGAAGGAACTGCAGATGCTGGAAAATCGAAGGTAGACAAAAGTGCTGGAGAAACCCAGCGGGTGCAGCAGCATCTATGGAGCGAAGGAAATAGGCAACGTTTCGGCCCGAAACCCTGAAGGAAATAGGCAAAGTTTCGGGCCGAAACCCTGAAGGAAATAGGCAACGTTTCGGGCCGAAACCCTTCCGGGTTTCGGCCCGAAACGTTGCCTATTTCCTTCGCTCCATAGATGCTGCTGCACCCGCTGAGTTTCCCCAGCATTTTTGTCTACCTTCGCCATTCCGGGCACAGGGACTTCTCCAGGGTGAATGAGAGAGTTGACCGTGGGTGGGTGCCCCGGTGGTCATTTTGGTCCATTCGTCAGGGGCCACAGAGTGACGCAGCTGGTAGAGCCACCTCGTCACAGCGCCGGAGACCCTGGTTCGATCCTGACCTTGGGTGTTGTTCACACCGAGTTTTCACGTTTCTTCCTGCGACCACATTGCTTTCCTCCCACATCCCAAACACGTGCAGGTTTGTAAGTTAATTGCTCCAAGTATCTTCAGACCTCGTGTATATAATGTTGCTCTTGGCTTACAATCAAAGGCTGTGACAGTGATACTTGTAAGGCAGCATTGGGAACCTCAGGTAGACAGGAAATGCTGGAGAAACTCAGCGGGCGAGACCCTTCTTCTGAAGAAACGTCGCCAATTCCTTCTTTCCATAGATGCTGCCTCACCCGCTGAGTTACTCCAGCATTTTTTTGTCTACCTTCGATTTTTCCAGCATCTTCAGTTCTTTCTTAAACAAATGTGAACCTCAGTGACATTATGCACACTCACCTTGGCTGACACCCACGGGTCATTTCGAAGATGGCAGGCTTCTCCTGCAGTTCTCTGCAGCAAAGATCTAGTATCTCTGTTCTGCAGCAGTTTCATCGAGATATCTGTATCTACCCGTGACTTTTCACGGCCCTGTCAACGATCGTCCAATTCCTACATTCTCCTAGTTCTTCTCAGACTTTTCTTAGTCCTGAAGCCTTAACGATCAGTCCGCATATCAGAGCAAATATTGGTGACAGACACGGCAAGAACTGCAGATGCTGGAATCCAGAGCAAAACACAAAGTGCTGGAGTAATTCTTGTGGGTCAGGCGGCAGCTGTGGAGGGAATGGACAGGGGACGTTTCAGGTCTGCACCCTTCCTCAGATTAATGAAGGGTCCTGACTCAAAACATCATCTGTCCATTCCCTCCAGAGATACGTCAGCACTTTGTATTTTGCTAGAGAAAATATTGTAGGTTTCAACATGAAGATGGGTGATAAATAAGACCACGGACATTTCACAACTGAGTTAAGCAGTAATACTTCAGTCACAGACTTTAAATACATAGAAACATAGAAAATAGGTGCAGGAGTAGGCCATTCGGCCCTTCGAGCCTGCACCGCCATTCAATATGATCATGGCTGATCATCCAACTCAGTATCCTGTACCTGCCTTCTCTCCATACCCCCCCGATCCCTTTAGCCACAAGGGCCACATCTAACTCCCTCTTAAATATAGCCAATGAACTGGCCTCGACTACCTTCTGTGGCAGAGAATTCCAGAGATTCACCACTCTCTGTGTGAAAAATGTTTTTCTCATCTCGGTCCTAAAAGATTTCCCCCTCTATCCTTAAACTGTGACCCCCTTCTTCTGGACTTCCCCAACACCGGGAACAATCTTCCTGCATCTAGCCTGTCCAACTCCTTAAGAATTTTGTACGTTTCTATAAGATCCCCCCTCAATCTTCTAAATTCTAGCGAGTACAAGCCGAGTCTATCCAGTCTTTCTTCATATGAAAGTCCTGCCATCCCAGGAACATTGTTCCTGTGGTTTGAGAATAATTATCCTGTCTTGCACTGTACCTCTCCTACTACCTTCTGCTATTCAGTCTACCCACCCTGCCTTTAACTTTACCCTGAATATTGTTCACCCGTTACCATAAAGAGTGATTCAGAACAGAAACAAGTCCTTCGGCCCAACTCGCCCATGCCGACTAAGATACCACACATATATGCTGGTCGCATTTGCCTACATTTGGCCCATATTCCTCTTAATCTTTCCTGTCCATGTTTCTGTCCAAGTGTCTCTTAAAGGCAGACAAAAATGCTGGAGAAACTCCGGAAGGGTCTCGACCTGAAACGTCACCTATTCCTTCGCTCCATAGATGCTGCCTCACCCGCTGAGTTTCCAGAAGGGTCTCGACCTGAAATGTCACCTATTCCTTCTCTCCATAGAGGCTGCCTCACCCACTGAGTTTCCAGAAGGGTCTCGACCCGAAATGTCACCTATCCCTTCGCTCCATAGATGCTGCCGCACCCGCTGAGTTCCTCCAGCATTTTTGTCTACCTTCGATTTTTCCAGCATCTGCAGTTCTTTCTTAAACAAGTGTCTGTTAGATGTTGTTATTGTACCTACCTCAACAACGTCCTCTGGCAGCTCATCCCGTATAGTTTTGATATTCTACCTTCTGTACCTTTCTCTTCAATCTACTTTTCATATCGAAGTTTGGCTTGAGACCGTGACCACGTACAGTCTGATTTTAACTGGCTAGCAGGCAAACAAAAGCTTTTCCTTGCATCTTGATACAAATGGCAATAATAAACCCAAACCCAAACATGTAGGAGCTCTCTTGCAGGATTCAAGGAAAATTTTTCTGTAGAAAAATGGAAATAGGTGGGGAGAGAAATGAAGCAGGTATATCATCACTTTTTTTTTTTTCTTTTCTGTTTTTGTCTTTTTATTTCTTTAAGTTTTTCTCATTTCGTTTACTTACTCACTCTTCGACTACACTTATTTGGTAGTCTAGGGGTTCTATTCTTACACATGCACTTTTTCTTTCTTTCTTGCTTTTTCTATTTCATCTTAGCTAAAATTAAAATCAAAACTGTACATTAAATGTATTATGTATTATTATTTATTTTTTTTCTTCTCTTTTTTCCTCTCCATCCCTTTCCACCTTTTTGTTTACTTGTCTCTTTCTCCGGGCTTTCTTTACTATCTCACGAACTAACACTATCATCACTGCTTATGATACTCTTTTCTTCTCCATCTTTGCTTGTCTCATTTTCTGTTCTATTCTGTTAAATTTGAAACAAGAAGTTGTACATGAACTGTAATATCTCATTATGTATTAGGTACCTATGTACTACATTATTGTACTTCTAATAAAAAATAAATATTATTATTATTTTTTTAATGTATTATGTCATATGCCGCGGTTTTTACTTTTGTACACTGCTTCTAATAATTTTTTTTTAAAAGATTTAAAAATAAAAATGGAAATAAATATATTTTAATGTTTTTAGATCACGACGGCAGTGATGGGTTGATTGTAAATTTCTGGAACGGCAAAACAGTGAAGGTTGCTCCTGGGACAGCCGTGTGGATCCCACAGTCGCTGGGTGAGCGAATCATCTTGGAACTCCAGATGACCACTGCAGCGAAACAAAATCTTCTGGACACATGCCCCGATTATCCGTTGGTCGTTCCTCCAGGCTACAGAAGTTCTGGGAGTCGTGGAGATGAATTTGAGCTTGTGGTCCACTCCAGGGTCCCTTGCCTCCGCCAAGGTCTACGTTCGTATCACAATCATGGGTCGTGCGTAGTCCCCGATAACCTGCTAGGCCAGTCGAAGCCTGAGGCCAAGTCTCTTGTTGCTTCTGAGATTGGTGGTGGAGATGCGGGGACCTCTAGTTCAGCTGTGGCCAGAGAAGAACTGCGCCAGTCAACGTCGCCAATGAAGGGGAAGAGAGTTACGTCCGCAGAATCTCTGCTGAGGAACATAACTTCCCTGCAGAGAGATATCGAAACGCTCGTTCACTCGGACACCTCGCGGTGGAAGTCCGCCACTCTGCTAGTGTTGGACAGGAATAACGACTCTCCCGCCAGCGGCGCTTTAAGTACCAGCCCGGCAAATGGCTTTCCTCACACAAGAGCGGTGAAACGGGAGAAAACTCGGAAAATAATTCCCTCATCTTCTCTCCAGAAGAAAACTGGGAAGAAATTACTTCAGGGGACACAAGGAACAGCAGGTGCTGGATATTTGAGTAAAACACAAAGTGCTGGAGGATCTCAGCGGGTCAGGCAGCATCTGTGGAGGGATATGGACAGGTGACGTTTTGGGTTAGAGTCAAGAAGGAGGGGGTGTAAAAAGAGTCCCGACCCGAAACGTCTTCCGTTCATTGAGATGTTGGAGACTGCAGGGCGTGGGGTTTGTGTGGGAGGGGGAGGTTGGGAAGGATTAATGAGGCAGGTTTCAATGTGCGGGGAGTGATGGGACATGTTGCAAGGGCGGAGGAGGCAGGGGGTGGATGTGATGCTAATGTCTGGGAAGTGTTTAGCAGGGACTAGATAGATACAGACCATGTGCAAGCAGATGGGATTAGTTAGGTTGGCATCATGGTTGGCAGGGACATGGAGGGCTGAGGGCCTGTTTCTGTGCTGTGTCCTTTGAGTAGTGTCAATAGATAATAGACAATAGGTGCAGGAGTAGGCCATTCGGCCCTTCGAGCCAGCACCGTCATTCAATGTGATCATGGCTGATCATCCCTAATCAGTACCCCGCTCCTGCCTTCTCCCCATATCCCCTGACTCCGCTATCTTTGAGCCCTATCTAGCTCTCTCTTGAAAGCATCCAGAGAACCTGCCCCCACCGCCCTCTGAGGCAGAGAATTCCACAGACTCACCACTCTATGTGAGAAAAAGTGTTTCCTCGTCTCCGTTCTAAATGGCTTACCACTTATTGTTAAACTGTGGCCCCTGGTTCTGGACTCCCCCAACATCGGGAACATGTTTCCTGCCTCTAGTGTGTCCAAACCCTTAACAATCTTATATGTCTCAATAAGATCCCCTCTCATCCTTCTAAACTCCAGAGTGTACAAGCCCAGCCGCTCCATTCTCTCAGCATATGACAGTCCCGCCATCCCGGGAATTAACTTTGTAAACCTACGCTGCACTCCCTCAATAGCAAGAATGTCCTTCTTCAAATTAGGGGACCAAAACTGCACACAATACTCCAGGTGTGGTCTCACTAGGGCTCTGTACAACTGCAGAAGGACCTCTTTGCTTCTATACTCGACTCCTCTTGTTATAAATGCCATTCGCTTTCTTCACTGCCTGCTGTATCAACTGGGTCTCTGCAACTGATTACAGGTGAAATGTGTTGGTGTTGCTTGGTAGTTTTGATAAAATGTGAAATAATAACTTTAAAAAAACCCCTCTACTCTTGTCAGCAAATGCTCAAGTGTAAACCTGCTGGGAAAATCATGAAGCTAAAGGAAAACCCCCCACCAGAAGTGAGATGCCTAGAAGGAGAAAGAATACAATGAGAAAATTACCACGGTGGCACAGCGGTAGAGTTGCTGCCTTACAGCACTTGCAGCACTGGAGACCCGGGTTCAATCCCGACTGCGGGTGCTTGTCTGTACGGAGTTTGTACGTTCTCCCCGTGACCTGTGTGGGTTTTCTCCAAGATCTTCGGTCTCCTCTCACACTCCAAAGGCATACAGGTATGTCGGTAAATTGGCTTGGTATAAGTGTAATTTTGTAGTGTAATTTTGTCCCCAGTATGTGTAGGATAGTGTTAATGTGCAGGGATCGCTGGGTCGGTGCGGACTCGGTGGGGTCGAAGGACCTGTTTCCGTGCTGTATCTCTAAACTAAAAACAACCAAGCAGGTTAAAGATGAAGATCGCATCCTTATCTTAAATAACATGCTGCAAGTTTCTAATGCCTTCACATCTATGATGGCTGAATCAGCATTATATAGTTCAGGTTCAATTTACATTTATTGTTCACATACACCAAATGGTGCAGTGAAATTTGAGTTAACATGCAGCCACACAAATAAAATAAACACAACACTATAGAATTTAACATAAACATCCCCCACTGCGGCGTCAACGTTTCCCCACTGTGAGGGAAGGCAGCAAAGTTCAGTCCTCTTCCTCTTATGTACATGTGAAGACCGAGGACTGTAAAAGATCACTGTTTCTGTTGAGAATCATATCCCAGCTATTGAAGACGTCAGCATAGAGAACCACGGGCTGCAATAAGTGGCAGTGTATCAACAGGGGGACAGGCAGCGTTTTCCTGGGTGTCTATGTTATTGAACGTGCAGAGTGGTCTAAAGGACGGATTTTCCCCACAAGTAGTCTGCCCTCACAAGCAACAGTAAATACATGTAGCACAGTGAGCTAATGATTCGTGTTGACTGAGCAGAGGTCTTCTGCTTCATGGACGAGCTACAATGCTGAGAGACTAAACTTTGCACTCTGCTATCTTTCTGTTTGCTGTACCTGTTGTACTTACATAGAAACATAGAAACATAGAAAGTAGGTGCAGGAGTAGGCCATTCGGCCCTTCGAGCCTGCACCGCCATTCGATATGATCATGGCTGATCATCCGACTCAGTATCCTGTACCTGCCTTCTCTCCATACCCCCTGATCCCTTTAGCCACAAGGGCCACATCTAACTCCCTCTTAAATATAGCCAATGAACTGGCCTCAACTACCTTCTGTGGCAGATAATTCCACAGATTCACCACTCTCTGTGTAAAAAATGATTTTCTCATCTCGGTCCTAAAAGACTTCCCTCTTATCCTTAAACTGTGACCCCTAGTTCTGGACTTCCCCAACATCGGGAACAATCTTCCTGCATCTAGCCTGTCCAACCCCTTAAGAATTTTGTAAGTTTCTATAAGATCCCCCCTCAATCTTCTAAATTCTAGCGTGTACAAGCCAAGTCTATCCAGTCTTTCTTCTTGTGTATGTATTGATTGTATTAATCTATATATTACTAAAACTCTCATCCCATTTGTTTATATGCGTGCGTGCGTGTGCATGAGATCCCGAAACCCCGTCAAATCGGTACACGATAACGCTACAATTTTTGGCCCACCTTACTCACCATTGTCCTGTGATGTAAATGAAACAGGTTTTGTTCAGATTGATGGTATATTTTTACAAGTTATTGACATTTTAAACTTTACAAAAATCACTTTTCAAACCATTTTTCCACTTGCCCTGCCCGTCAGCCGCGTTCGACGTCACAATGGGATCCCAAATCTCACTAAAACTCTCATCTTGTTTGTTTGTTTGTTTGTTTGTTTGTATGTGTGTGTGTGTTCTCCCGAAACTCCGCCAAAAGGGTACACGATAACGCTACAACTTTTGGCCCACCTTACTCACCATTGTCCTGCGATGTAAATTAAACAAGGTTTGTTCAGATTGATGTATATAATAATATCTGAAGACAGACACAAAACGCTGGAGTAACTCAGCGGGTCAGGCAGCACCTCTGGGGAAAAGGAATAGGTGACGTTTCGGGTCGAGACCCTTGTTCAGACCGTTTCTTCCAAATATTCTTCAGATATTATTTGATTTGATTAGAGAGCACACAAACAAAAGCTTTTCACTGTTGTTCCAACCAATAGCGAACAGTTTTTTGTTGTTGTCGCAGTCAGTGAAAAGCTTTTGTTTACATACTGCCCAATGTAATCAGATAACAATATACATGAATACATAGAAAATAGGTGCAGGAGGAGGCCATTCGGCCCTTCGAGCCAGCACCAATCATCGATCAAGCCTAACTCCTTCCCGTGGCAGAAGGGTGATATAAAATTATAAAAACATATTGGCTGGGCTACAAGCAGGGAAAGGTGGAGTTAAGCTAACTGGACAAGCCTTTCAAAGATCCACTGGAAACACTGATGAAATGAAACAATTCAAAAGGGAAATAGTTGGGATGTAACATTTTATTAGTTTATAGTACAGAGTCTTGCAACACTAATGCACAGATAGCTTTTAACCCTGCACACTTAATTTCAATGTGTAAGAAAGAACTGCAGATGCTGGTTAAAATCGAAAGTAGACACAAAATGCTGGAGTAACTCAGCGGGTGAGGCAGCATCTCTGGGGGGAAGGAATGGGAAACTTCGGCCATTCCTTCTCTCCAGAGATGCTGCCTCACCCGCTGAGTTACTCCAGCATTTTGCGTCTACCTTCCCACTTAATTCAATGATTGATTGATTGAAAGATACAGCGTGGAAACTGGCCCTTTGGCCCAGTGAGTCCACACCGACCATCGATCACCCGCTCACACTAGTTCCATGTTATCTCACTTTCCTCATCCACTCCCTACACACTGTTACAGAGGGAAAGTGACCTACAAATCGGCACAACTTTAGTATGTGGGAGGAAACCAGAGCAACCAGAAGAAACCAGGGAGAAGGTGCAAACTCCACACAGACAGCAACCGGGATTAGGATCGAACCCGGGTCACCGGCGCTGTGAGGCTGCGGCTCTACCCGTTCTACCTGAAAACTATGGTCGATCAAACGGACAGTTCTAAAGGGCAGAGTTAACAAATCCAGTACCACGCTCGACACAAACATATAATCCTATGCATCTTCAAATTACTCAGAGTATTACAGGTAATATAACACAGGCATACAGCATGCATTATTAAGCAAATGGGCCACACTGTTGGCCTGTAATTAAAAACACATTTCATATCCCCGGTACCAGGTGATTGAACGGTTAATGGTTGTGAATATCTGGGAGCGTGCTCCCTCATCACTCCCCCCCCCCCCCCTCCCCCAGTTGGGTGGGTGAAAGTGCTTCGCCAAGTTCCACAAAGCCTTACAAACCCGCAGAGTCTTTCAGCAGCATGGGTCTGACCACTTGCAGCAAGTCCAGCTCGGGGTCGAGAGATCGGCTGAGACGGTCCAAGGCCATGATGGCAAAGATCACGGAGGCAAAGCTACTCTCCACCTTGACCTGGCGTTGGGAGAAGGGAAGGGAACAACGTCAGATAACACACCAGTGATAAATAAACAGAGCAGAGGCTCACATTCATCCTTTACCTTGTGCACGATGAGTGCTTCCAGAATGTTGGAAAGAAAGCCAGCAACATGGAGCTGAGAAGAGAAAATTATTACAATTAAACTTGGGTAGAAATTAAAACTGAACAAGTGAGCTGCTTCCTCTCCAACCTGTAATAGCAGCTGATATATTGTTTTATCTCGTATACCTAATAAAATGGATTAATTCAAGGTGTCCAAACCACACCGCACAACCAAGTGAGTTAATTCACACTGCAAAAATCAACTTATAACTCAGACACAGAGTGCTGGAGTAACTCAGCGGGTCAGGCAGCATCTCTGGAGAACTTGGACGGATGATGTTTCGGGCCAGGACCCATGTCCAGACCCGAAACGTCATCTATCCAGAGATGCTGCCTGACCCGCTGAGTTACTCCAGCTCTCTGTGAAACGTCACCTATCCATGTTCTCCACAGATGCTGCCTGACCCGCTGAGTTACTCCAGCTCTCTGTGAAACGTCACCTATCCATGTTCTCCACAGATGCTGCCTGACCCGCTGAGTTACTCCAGCTCTCTGTGAAACGTCACCTATCCATGTTCTCCACAGATGCTGCCTGACCCGCTGAGTTATTCCAGCACTCTGTGAAACGTCACCTATCCATGTTCTCCAGAGAAGCTGCCTGACCCGCTGAGTTACTCCAGCACTCTGTGAAACGTCACCTATCCATGTTCCGGCAGCATCTATGGAGCGAAGGAAATAGGCAACGTTTCGGCCCGAAACCCTTCCGGGTTTCGGCCCGAAACGTTGCCTATTTCCTTCAGGGTTTCGGCCCGAAAGGTTGCCCATTTCCTTCGCTCCACAGTTGCTGCCTGACCCGCTGAGTTACTCCAGCTCTCTGTGAAACGTCACCTATCCATGTTCTCCACAGATGCTGCCTGACCCGCTGAGTTACTCCAACACTTTGTGTCTTTTTTGTAAACCAGCATCTACAGCTCCTTGAATCTCCGATCAACTTAGTATTATTACAATACATAACAAACTGAGAAAACCATTAAACCCTTTAATGGACAATAAAGGTTACAACTTAGAATCACTTCTTCCAAAGGGGTGCATTAGAGTAGACTCACTTCCCATATAACAATCGCTCCACACTCTTAAATCTCTATTCATACAACATTTCTTACTTTAACTCTGATCTTCTTCAACTCCTCTCAGACTATCTCCCTCATTAATGACCCTGGGATTATCCCTGATCGCACTTTGCTGGCTTTACCTTGCGCTAAACGTTATTCCCTTATCATGTATCTATACACTGTAAATGGGTCGATTGTAATCATGTATTGTCTTTCCTCTGACTGATTAGCGCTCAACAAATGCTTTTCACTGTACCTCGGTACACGTGACAATAAACTAAACAAACTCCTTTAATTAAGTAATCTTCCAATCTACTTTTTTTTTGTCCGTTAATACCTTTCCCAGCGACCCAGTGTTCATCTCCGCTTCATGCACGATTCTTTCTATTTCAGATTTAAACAGTGGCAAGTCTTGGCATTCATTCACTGTTGCCTGGGTCAGCAGCAGCTCCTGTGACCTTCTCGCCCTAAAACAAAATATAATGACTAAATCTTAAAGAGAAAAATCAAATGGGATGGTGTAGCTACATCTATTCCCAGCACCACAAATGTGGACAGGTGCAGCATGCATACAGTGTCTGCCTTACATTACATGTTCAGAAGCACCATCATGCAGCCTGAATGCTGCTCTAACACCCTTCCCCAAAGTTTTAGTTTCGTTTTGTTCGGAGATACGGCATGAAAACAGAGGCCCATCAGCCCACCAAGTCCACGCCGACCATCGATCACCCGTTCCCACTAGTTCTATGTTATCCCACTTTGTCATCCACTCCCTACACACTAGGGGGCAATTTATACAGGGCCAAACAACCTACAAACCCGCACGTCTTTGGGATTCATCCAGCAAAGGAGCACCCGGAGGAAACCCACGCAGTCACAGGGTCAACGTGCAAACTCCACACAGAGGACAGGGTCGAACCCGGGTCTCTGGCGCTGTAAGGCAGCGCATCTACCCGCTGCACCAGTCATCTATTAAAACATTACACTGCCGGTTAAAATTGGAGCTTTCAACCCGGTCAAGGTGATCGAGTTTTCTCTACTTAGAGTGAAGTGCAAATTGGGTAATTTGGGAATCTCACCTGAAGATCAAGGTCAAAATAGTAGAAAAGCCTCTTACTTATTTTTAGTTTAGTTTAGGATACAGCACACAAACAGGCCCTTCGGCCCACCGAGTACGTGCCAGCAATCCCCACACATTAACACTATCCTACACACACTAGGAACAATTTTTACCAATGAACCTACACACCTGCACTGTGGGAGTGTAGATTAGTGTGTTAGTACTATATATATATATATATATGTTACCACATAGATTATGCATCCTTATATCACTCATACTGCTGATCCGCCCACAGACTTGATAGTGCGTTCTCTCTCTAGTTAGACTAGCTGAATGCATGCAGATGAAAGCACCAAGTGTTTCCTCCGTAGAGTTGCTAATAAAAGACTATGGAATCTAATCACTATGTGTGAGTTTGATCATTTCAACAGGGAGGAAGCCAGAGCTCCCGGAAAAAAACCTCACGCAGGTCACGGGGAGAAGGTACAAACTCCGTACAGACAGCACCGTAGTCAGGATCGAACCCGGGTCTCTGGCGCTGTGAGGCACAGTGAGGGATGGAGGAACCACTCACTGTGAGGGTAAGAACAATGGAGGAGCCGGCGTGGGAGACCATCGTGAAGGAGGGAGAAGAATAAAGGAGGAACTGGCAGGGATACTTTGTCAGCGACATACAGTGGCTTGCAAAAGTTTTCATACCCCTTGAACTTTTCCACATTTTGTCACGTTACAACCACAAACGTAAATGTATTTTATTGGGATTTTATGTGATAGACCAACACAAAGTGGTGCATAATTGTGAAGTGGAAGGAAAATGATACATGGTTTTCAAACGCAGGTTCCTGGATTGCTTTCCTTTGAAAGTAAAAGCCCTGTCCCACGGTACGAGTTCATTCCAAGAGTTCTCCCGAGTTTGCCCTGATTCGAACTCGGAGATTTACGGTAATGGCCGCTCGTCGGTACTCGGGGCTCTCGTGGACATTTTTCATCACGTTGAAAAATCTTCACGAGTCTTCCTGTGCTTACCTGCCGTTAGCGAGTCTTCCCGAGTACGTACCGTTAGCGCTAAGAGACATCCTCGAGCTCCGACGTTACCGCTACGTTCATTCTCCGTGCTTACCACGAGTTTGATTTTTTAAAACTCGGGAGAGCTCTTGGAATGAACTCGCACCGTGAGACAGGGCTATTAGGATTGGGATCTCATACCTGCCCTTTGATCACGGCCGTGAAGACGGCTTTGAGATTGTGGAAGTTTGAAGGCTGGAGCTCAGTCACGATGCCGGTGTCCAGCAGGACCAGTTTGAGTGGACACTGAGATGGGTGAACGTTGACGATGAGGGTGTCGCACAAGTCCACAATGGTGGTCCTGTCGTCCTTCTGGCGGCTGAACTGATCAGCTCCCTGGATGAGAATGTTCTCCGGGCAAAGCTCTCCGTGAACAAAGTTGTCCACGAATACCTGCGGAGCGAGGTCACACCAGCGTGAAGACGGAAGCAAGAGCATCTTTCTCTTTTGTCATTCATAAATTTGACGCATTTGGAGGAAATAACCCATTGCAATTTGAGTTGTAAACCCTTCCCCATTCATAATGAATCAAACTAATCAGCAAACACTTACCTGCTGATCAAACTCTACTGCATCACAAAGCCTACACCTTCACAACCCTGAATCATGCATGCCCTTCCCATTGTGACTGATCTTTTGCTCAACTTGTCTGTCAGGTTCAGTTAATTCAATTTATCACTTTCGTCACCATATTGCCTTCACTTACTGTATCTCAAAGCAAAGATCCTATAGCGAGCAAGACAGATCACTCGACGAAAAAGACGTAGTACGGTCATGGGCAGATTCATGGGTAATTTTCGGCCCCATTTCCGTAGCCGGCTTCCGTCTCCGCACCAAAGATCCCATTGGATACTAGACGGAAGACGGTTACGGAAACATCCTCGTAAAAATAAAAGTTATTTGGTAAAAATCTTCTCCTCATTTTCAGAATTATAATTTATTAACACGAACTGTTCCCCCGCAACGTTGATTACACTGCGGGTCGGGTCGGGTCCGGTTACGGAAATGGATGAAGAAAAGGCCCACGTTCCCCTCTGTTGCGTAATACACGTCAGCCCATTGCATTTAGCAAGAGTGGTCTATCTTGCTCCGCTATAGGATCTTTGGATTGGAGTGTACTGAATAGTAACAATATATGAAATAGGACAGAACATCGAATTCTCCAATTTTAGGGAACTAGAATTACCCCCCTTTCTCTCCCACACCTCCTCTTCCCACCCCTTCCCCTGTGCCCCCACCGGACTCACACCCACCCCCTTCCCTTCCACCTACATCCCTTCCTCTAGCTTCACAAGTCTGAGGAAGGGTCTCGACCCAAAACGTCGCCTATTTCCTTCGCTCCATAGATGCTGCCTCCTCACCCGCTGAGTTTCTCCAGCATTTATTGTCCACTCACAATTCCCAACTCTTCAATCCTTTTGTCTCACATCTCCTTCCTTTTCATCTCTGGGCTTTGTCCAACCATCTGCCTACCAACCCATCTCCTCCCCGCTCACTTGTGCCACCTATAACTGCCCCCCGCTTTGTCCAGCCCTCCTCTCATCCAGCTTTCTTCCACACTCCCCTCCCCCCACAATCAGTCTGAAGAAGGGTCCCATTCCGGAATGTACCCTATCCATCTTCTCCAGAGATGCTGCCCGACCCACTGAGTCACTCCAGCACGTTGAAATCTACGCATTTTTGAAATAGGATTCATCGGTTAAACCTCATCGATAGAGATTGGCCCTGTACCTCAGCTCGAGTAAGTATTTTTACGTGACAACATTTAGTGTTCAGAAAATATATTTACTTTTAATAAATCCAGGAATATTTCTCCCTCTGCAACATATGTTTTCTGGTAGAAGATGCAAAATGCAATGCATTGAAATTATTATTTGGCTTATTTGACTTTCCCATCTCTCCGAAGTTCTCCTCTCTCCGAATTTTTTTGTCTACCTTCCCATCTCTCCTGTACACTTGGATTTACTTACAAATAGCCGAACATGTCTGAGATTTTATTTACCATTCCTGCTTCCTATTCCTTTTTCCCCATTTCACTCCCATTTAGCCAAGGACACAAATGGCATTTGGTTTTGTTAGAACTGTATAGATTTTACCATCTTCAGCAACATCTCCAGACCCATCCTGCCCAATTGCTGCTTCAATACATCGGGCACGTCCTCTGCCAAAAACGTCGAGATGGGAGTGCTCTCCTGAATGCAAACAACATCCAACAATTAGTGGGTTTTTTTGTGCTTTCTTTCTCTTTTGACTGTCTTGTCGAATTTGTGTGTGAGTGTGTGAGAGAGCGCGAGAGAGAGAACGGTGCTGTCATACGCTGAGAGAATGGAGCAGCTGGGCTTGTATACTCTGCAGTTTAGAAGGATGAGAGGGGATCTCATTGAAACATATAAGATTATTAAGGGTTTGGACACGCTAGAGGCAGGAAACATGTTCCCGATGTTGGGGGAGTCCAGAACCAGGGGCCACAGTTTAAGAATAAGGGGTCAGCCATTTAGAACGGAGACGAGGAAACGCTTTTTCACACAGAGAGTTGTGAGTCTGTGGAATTCTCTGCCTCAGAGGGCGGTGGAGGCCGGTTCTCTGGATACTTTCAAGAGAGAACTAGATGAGGCTGTTAAAGATAGCGGAGTCAGGGGATATGGGGAGAAGGCAGGAACGGGGCACTGATTGGGGATGATCAGTCGTGATCACATTGAATGGCGGTGCTGGCTCGAAGGGCCGAATGGCCTACTCCTGCACCTATTGTCTATTGTGAGAGAGCGAGAGAAAGAGAGCGCGAGAGAGGGTGTGAGAGAGCGCAAGAGAGAGCAGAAAGAGAGAGAGAGAGCGAGAGAAAGAGAGAGAGAACACAAAGAGAGCGTGAAAGAGAGAGCGACAGAGAAAGCGTGAGAGAAAGAAAGCGGGAAAGAGAGTGTGAGGGTGAGCGTGTGTGTGTGCCTGAGTCTATGTGGCTGTGTTGCTGCTATCAGCAAGATTTGCTTGGTACCTATACTTCACTTTTCTTGCACAGATGACAATAAACTCAACTTAAATTAGTGTCATCTTTCACAACATCACACACTGGTATTACTTCAGTAACAATATTCTTGCCCGGATTCTGGGATATTAGGTTTGCAGCCTTGGAGTCCAGAACCAGGGGCCACAGTTTAAGAATAAGGGGTAGGCCATTTAGAACGTACAGGTTTGTAGGTTAATTGGCTTGATAAAAATGTAAAATTGTCCAAGTTGGCGATATGCAGAGTACTGCCCTGCCAACTACAAAATTCAGAAGGTTCAGAACGGAGATGAGGAAATAGTCTTTCACACAGAGAGTGGTGAGTCTGTGGAATTCTCCGCCTCAGAGGGCGGTGAAGGCCAATTCACTGGATGCTTTCAAGAGAGAGTTAGATAGAGCTCTTGAAGATAGCGGAGTCAAGGGATATGGGGAGAAGGCAGGAACGGGGGACTGATTGTGGATGATCAGCCATGAACACATTGAATGGCGGTGCTGGCTCGAAGGGCCAAATGGCCCACTCCTGAGCCTATTTCATTGCGCGCCCACTGACTCAAGCTTTCCAGGCTTTGTCCATCTTGAAACACACACAGAGATCCTGAGCCACACTGATACACTATCTGTAGAACCGTGCATGACTGCGATGAGGAACATGACGAACATACCTCGTACGTTTCCACCGCGACGGTTCTGGTGACGAACGGCCGGAGGGGGATGGGAAACCTGACAGAGTCCATTCCCAGGAAATTCTCTCGGAACCTCTCCATAATCTTTGCCTCGTTCCGCAGGTCAATCTGCAGGATAATGCCCGGACATGGTGTTAGTGTGCAGAGTGACCTTTCTTGCTATATGTGAATGCTTCATCGACCATAATTCTGACTGGTAACTACGCACTTCGTCCGAGCACATTATCGCACGTGTCATGCAAGCCGTCTTAAATGACCACCTAATCTGTCATTTGGCAACCTAAAAAGCTGCCTAGGTTGCCTGGCTGGCAACAGCGAAAAAAAGTTAAGCGAGAGCCCTGTATCCCCATTCCATGTTAAACGAGACATGGTATATTAATTCATGAATGACCTGAGGAATAAGATCAGGGAGGGATTTAAAATAAATGAAGGCAAAATAACATGGATGGGTTTATCTAAGTAAGGGCCAGACCATGCAAAGAAACATATTAGTACGGGTGTCGGGGGTTATGGGGAGAAGGCAGGAGAATGGATTTGAGAGGGAAAGATAGATCAGCCATGATTGAATGGCAGAGCAGACTTGATAGGTCAAATGACTTTAATTCTGCTCCTATAACTTATGAACATAAATTGCCAAATTTGGCAGCACTGTGGTGCAGCTGGTAGTCGCCAGAGATCCAGGTTCGATCCTTACCCCTGATGGCGTCTGTGCGAAGTTTGCACATTCACACTGACCGCGTGTGGGTTTCCTTCGGGTGCTCCGGTTTCCTCCCACTTCCCAAAGACGTGCGGGTTTGTAAGTTAATTGACTCCTCTGTCAGTTGCCCCCCTAATGTGTAGGGAGCGGATGAGAAAGTGGGATAACGTAGAACTAGTGTGAAGGGGTGATCGATGGTCGGCGTGGACTCGGTGGGCCGAAGGGCCTGTTTCCGTGCTGTAACTCTAAACTCAACTAAACTAAACGGTGACTCCACAGTAGCTGATGAGAGTAGTGGATAGAGATTTGGGTCACAGAATCAGAGCCAGGTAATGGGACAGTTCTAGCTTGGTGAGGTTTGATGCTGGATGCAAACACGTCAAAGATGTAACAATGGTTTAGATAAAGGGATCACGTGTAAATATCATAAGGCATGGATTATAAGATGCAGGAGCACAACTAGGCCATTGGTCCATTGTCAAGACCAAGAATAACTTCTTCCCAACAACCATCAGGTTCTTGAACCCCACAAACACTAACTAAACTATGAATGGTGGACTGTTTTAGTTGCACTAAGGACTTGGCATTGGTGTTATTAACTTATTGAATTTCTTATTTATTATCTATGTGTACTGTGTTTATAGGCCTGTTATGCTTCTGCAGCTAAGAATTTCATTTCTCCACAATTAAACCTTCTCCACTCTTGAATCTTGCAAAGACACGTTGCAATCTTTGAGAAAGGATTGGGGCCAGGTGTCAGGTGAAGTTTGGGTCAGGTGAAGTTAACTTGCATCCTCACCTGTCTCAACATGACCTCCTCAAATTCTTCCATCACCTCCGTCAACCGCAGCCACCGCACGCCCGGCAGGAGACTGAGAACCCAGCTCGCGGCTTTCATGAGCTTCAGGTCCAGACGCACCTGATGAGTAACGCCAGGATGCATCACCTACGGACAGCAAGAGCCAGTGAACCTCTGGGCTAATCCGTGAGTCAGCATGCTACACAAACACATGTTGACGATCAGTCCATAGATTATTAAGTCTGAAGAAGGGTTTCGGCCCGAAACATCACCTATTTCCTTCGCTCCACCCTGATGCTGCCTCACCCGTTGAGTTTCTCCAGCATTTTTGTCTACCTTTGATTTTCCAGCATCTGCAGTTCTTTCTTAATAACATAGGGTTTGGACACACTAGAGGCAGGAAACATGTTCCCGATGTTGGGGGAGTCCAGAACCAGGGGCCACAGTTTAAGAATAAGGGGTAAGCCATTTAGAACGGAGACGAGGAAGCACTTTTTTCACACAGAGAGTTGTGCGTCTGTGGAATTCTCTGCCTCAGAGGGCGGTGGAGGCCGGTTCTCTGGATACTTTCAAGAGAGAGCTAGATAGGGCTCTTAAAGATAGCGGAGTCAGGGAATATGGGGAGAAGGCAGGAACGGGGTTACTGATTGGGGACGATCAGCCATGATCACATTGAATGGCGGTGCTGGCTCGAAGGGCCGAATGGCCTAATCCTGCACCTATTGTCTATTGTCAAACTGCTGGAGTTACTCAGCGGGCCAGGCAGCATCTCCAGAGAAAAGGAATAGGTGATGTTTCCGGGTTGGAACCCTTCTTCAAACTGAAAGATAGAGGTAGAGGGGGAGTGGGAGGGGGAGAGGGGGAAACTGGAGGCGAGTAAAGGCCAGAATAAGACAACAGATGACTTCAGGAAAGGAGGAGCCCATAATGGCTCATTGTTGGCTGGGGAAGATGTGCGAACAAGTGGGATACCAAGATGCTAACAGTGGAATGAGTAAGATGACTAGGGTGGGGGGGGTGGGGAGGGGGGTAGAGGGTGTGGAGAGGGGGGTAGAAGGGGGGAGGGAGGGAATGCAGGCGTTACTTGAAATTAGAGAAATCAAAGGGGTGGAAGATTGCAACCTTCACGTGGTCCGCGCAGTTTCGACTAATGCAATCAACTCGACGTGCACAAATGGAGGATCAAATAGAACAAATCATTTTTCACACAGAGAGTGGTGAATCTGTGGAATTCTCTGCCACAGAAGGTAGTTGAGGCCAGTTCATTGGCTATATTTAAGAGGGAGTTAGATGTGGCCCTTGTGGCTAAAGGGATCAGGGGGTATGGAGAGAAGGCAGGTACAGGATACTGAGTTGGATGATCAGCCATGATCATAATGAATGGCAGTGCAGGCTCGAAGGGCTGAATGGCCTACTCCTGCACCTATTGTCTATGTTTCTATGTTTCTAAGTTGTCCAACAACTTTAGGCTGTGCACGCCACACGCAAGAAGAAGAAGAGAAATCAAAAGTAAACAGCTGGGCTGTAAGCTGCTCAAGCGAAATATAACGTGCTGTTGCCCATGATGTAATCAGTCAGGCAGCTGGATTGAAAATCTTTTTTTTTTCCCCAGATAATTGTACATAACAACAAGTAAAATTGAAGATAGACACAAAATGCTGGAGTAATCTCTGGAGAGAAGGAATGGGCGATGTTTCGAGTCAAGAACCTTCTTCAGACTCTGAGTCTGAAGAAGGGTCTCGACCCAAAACGTCACCCATTGAGAGTCTGAAGAAGGGTCTCGACCCGAAACGTCACCCATTCCTTCTCTCCAGAGATGCTGCCTGTCCCGCTGAGTTACTCCAGCATTTTGCATCTATCTTCTGTTTAAACCAGCATCTGCAGTTCCTTCCTGCACATCAAGTAAAATTGGTTTGATGGTAATTAACTTTTTGATTCATCATTAATTTGACCAGGAAATTTACCCCATATCATACATACAAAGTTTGCTATTGTGGGGTGGGGGGGGGGAAAGGGTTATATATTGGTCACAACACAGAGTGCCGAACTCAGTGTGTCGGGCAGCATCTGTGGAGGGAATGGACAGGCGAATCAGCTCGGGACCCTTCTTCAGACTGTTCGAAATGTCTGAAGAAGGGCCCTGAGCCGAAATATCAACCATCCCTTCCCTCCACAGATGCTGCCTGACCCACTCCTGAGTTACTCCTGCACTCTGTGCTTTTTCCATCAAGCATCTGCAGTCCCTTGCAGTTCCAGATTATATTGGTCGCTCATCCAGGATCAGTATTTGATCTGAGATCAGCCAGCGAATGAGCGCACCAAATTAATTTTACATCATCCATGATCACATTGCATGGCGGTGCTGGCTCGAAGGGCCGAGTGGCCCACCCCTGCACCTATTGTCTATTGTCTGTCCAGGGAAAATGGCGGAAACACCAGGACGATCAGCATCTGTTGAAGGAAAAATGGAGATAACATTCCAGGTCAGAGACATTTTCTTCTAAGGTAGACAAAAGTGCTGGGGGAACTCAGCGGGTGCAGCAGCATCTATGGAGCGAAGGAAATAGGCCACGTTTCAGGCCGAAACCCTGAAGGAAATAAGCAACGTTTCAGGCCGAAACCCTGAAGGAAATAGGCAACGTTTCGGGCCGAAACCCTGAAGGAAATAGGCAACGTTTCAGGCCGAAACCCTGAAGGAAATAGGCAACGTATCAGGCCGAAACCCTGAAGGAAATAGGCAACGTTTCGGGCCGAAACCCGGAAGGGTTTCGTCCCGAGACGTTGCCTATTTCCTTCGCTCCATAGATGCTGCTGCACCCGCTGAGTTTCTCCAGCACTTTTGTCTACCTTCGATTTTCCAGCATCTGCAGTTCCTTCTTAAACATTTTCTTCTGAGACCTGATGAAGGTTAACTGTTTCTCTTTCAACTGATACTGTCCGATCCCCTCACTCCTTTGCAGCATTCTCGGGTCATATTTCAGATTTTTAGCATCTGCAGTTTAAAATAAAATCCAGTTTGCTGCAAACAAATGTGGCAAAGTGCCTAGAACAACCATACTACATCAAAAAATAAAAAACTGCCTCCACTCCAGCACACTTGAGATATCTACTCCCACTCTCTGTAATCTAAACCCTTGAACAAAAAAGTCTGCACAAAAGAAATCCTCGGGCTGTGAAGGTTCTTTGCTCTGCATGCTGGAGACCAAAGATCCGAGAGCGAGCGAGATAGTCCACTCCACGAAAAAGACGTAGTACGGTCATGGGCAGATTCATGGGTCATTTAAGGCCCCATTTCCGTAACCGGCTTCCGTCTCCGCACCAAAGATCCCATAGGATAATAGTGCGGAGACGGAAGACGGTCACGGAAACATCCTCGTAAAAATAAAAGTTATTTGGTAAAAATCTTCTCCTCATTTTCTGAATTTTATTTTATTAACACAAACTGTTCCCCCGCAACGTTGATTACACTGCGAGTCGGGTCGGGTTATGGAAATGGATGAAAAAAAGGCCCACGTTCCGCTCCGTTGCGTACTACACGTCAGCCCATTGCATTTAGCAGGAGTGGTCTATCTTGCTCCGCTATAGGATCTTTGGTCTACACCACTGGCGTCTGCATGTACCTGCCCAAGTGTGTGTTTAAATGTTACGGTACCAAGTTTTCAATAGAGAGTTAGATTTAGCTCTTAGGGCTAAAAGAATCAAGGGACATGGAGGAAAAGCAGGAACGGGCTACTAATTTTAGATGTTTAAGAAAGAACTGCAGATGCTGGAAAAATCAACGGTAGACACAAAATGCAATGGGTTGACGTACTACACGTCGGCCCATTGCATTTAGCAGGAGTGGTCTCTCTTGCTCCGCTATAGGATCTTTGCTGGAGACATTATAATACCTTGATTGCCACTGGAATGAGATGGTGCTGCTCCGACGTTGAGTTGGGATGAGGTTCTGTCCATCCATCTTCCAGTTCAGGGCCTCCGCTCAACTCCTCCGCTGTTGCCGGCTCATTGTGTGGATCTTGCTTGTGTGGAAACATGTAATGAAATATTCCCTGCAGCCCGGAGACTTCCCATGCCTCAAACTGGTCTTCTTTCTCAAAGCTTTCGACAACTTTTTGGAATTCCGAGTTGTTAATATTCTTTGGATCAGTGCAGGCCCGGTACACCTGCGTGATGCAGCCCGACCCGACGGGTTCCTTGCTTTGAAGGTGGAATATGCTCTTCCAGTCCTCCCCAAACGCCCTCCTCAAGCTGTGCCTGGTGTAGTCCCAGGAATGCGGATTGACACGGGGATGAAGCCTGGAGAATATCTCACAGAACTCTGCCGGGAAGAGGTCCCTCCTGGAGCTAGACCACTGGCCGAGTTTGACGAACGTGGGCCCGGCGGCTACCGTGGATCTCAGCAGCACCTCATACCAGGCCGAAGCGAGACCAGACGACACAAAACACATTGGGTAGAGCAGAAGCAGGGGCCCAAATCTCAGCAGCAGGACCACCGCCCGCACGCCCAAATGGACAGCAAAACGAAGCCTCCAGAAAAGTTCTCCCAACAATGAGCGTGATGCTCGCTTGGGGCAGTGGGTTAGCTTGGCCTCTGCAACTGCTGCGGTTTTCTGGGAGTTTGCAAGTGATGAGGTCCCAAGACCTAGACACGCAAGAGTAAGTCTGGGTAAATTCTTCAACCTGAAAGATACTTTTGGTGCAGAGTTGCCCGCCCTAAAGGCGGTAGTTCTCCAAATCACGGATCTACGAAGTCCAGGGCATGTCCTACAACTCAAGAGATGGGCAGCCATCCTGGTGGGCGCGGGATGTTATGTCAGCCTGACCAGAATCACAGAGTCATGAACTCCAACATGCACGCTATCTCCTTCCTGATGTCCATGATGCGCGTGAGGATGGGAATTGTCATATTTACCAGGAATTCGCGTTTGGAGACATCAATCCCAAGAGTCTGAAGTCTGACGAAGTGTCTCGACCCGAAACGTCACCCATTCCTTCTCTCCAGGGATGCTGCCTGTCCCGCTGAGTTACTCCAGCATTTTGTGTCTATCTTCCAATCCAAAGAGTCAACTCTTCCGTCAGCCATTCATCCATTCATCCCCAAGAGGGGTGGGAGATTGCAACCTTCACCTGGTCCGCCCTGGTTTCGACGAATGCAATCAACCGGCGTGCACAATCAAGTAAGATCAAATAGAACGAGTTGTCCACCAACTTTAGGCTGTACACGCCATACACAAGAAGAAGAAGAAGATCCCCAGGAGATGCAAAGGCGAATTGATGGAATGGTAAAGGTCTCTGGGGATGAGGTGTTGGTGTCTAAGTTCAGCTGCTGCGTGGGAGGCCACGGGAGGAGGCTGGAAGATGTTGCCGGGATACCAGGATCTCCATCACTGCACTGGTTGGGCAACCACCAGGCATCTCACCTCAGCTCATCTCACCTCACCTGATCTCATCTCACCTCATCTCACCTCATCTCATCTCATCTCACCTCACCTCATCTCATCTCATCTCATCTCACCTCATCTCACCTCATCTCATCTCATCTCATCTCATCTCACCTCATCTCATCTCACCTCATCTCACCTCATCTCATCTCATCTCATCTCATCTCATCTCATCTCATCTCATCTCATCTCACCTCACCTCATCTCATCTCATCTCATCTCATCTCATCTCATCTCACCTCATCTCATCTCATCTCACCTCATCTCATCTCACCTCATCTCATCTCATCTCATCTCATCTCACCTCATCTCATCTCACCTCATCTCATCTCACCTCATCTCACCTCATCTCATCTCATCTCATCTCATCTCATCTCATCTCATCTCACCTCATCTCATCTCACCTCATCTCATCTCACCTCATCTCACCTCATCTCATCTCATCTCATCTCATCTCATCTCACCTCACCTCAATGCTACAGCTCTCCACCTAGGCCATAGTGAGCGTTGTTCACCCTTGGTGGACAGACGGACAGACAGACCGACGCGTCTCCTCTCTGAATCGCGGAACCCAAGCCCCATCCCCCACCCCCACCCCCACCCCCTCGCCTCCTATTGGCTCCCAAGTCAACGCTCCCGCTTCCACCGCATCCCATTGGCCCAAATCCCAGGTGCTCGCTCCCCCATTCTGCCTCATCCAATAGGATGCAGCCTCCACCTCCTCCAATGGGATGCAACCTCCACCTCCAGCTTATCCAATAGGGAGCAGCCTTCACCTCCCCCTCCAGCTGGGATGCAAGGTGCATCATCCATGACCAGCGGACAGAGACACAGAGATTCTGTAGCGGAGACAAGTGTGTGGACGCTGCTGGTGTATCCCTGGTCTAGGGTCTAGTCTAGTCTAGTCTACCTCCTCTAGTACCCTTGCTGGACACACACACACACACACACACACACAGAGTACTGGAGCAGCGCAAGTGTGTGTGTGGAGACAAGTGTGTGTGGACGCTGCTCCATAGATCACACAGCGGAGCTGGTCTACACTGGACACACACACACAGTACTGGAGTGTACGTGTGGGAAACACAAACTGCAGATGCCGGTGTACACCGACCCTAGACACAACATGCTGGAGTAACTCAGCGGGACAGGCAGCATCTCTGGAGAGAAGGAGGAATGGGCGACGTTTCTGGTCGAGACCCTTCTTCAGACTCCTGTCCTGACCCTGGTCGCCCCCCACCCGGGTGCAAGTTGCGTTCAACTTATTTTTTAAAGTTATCGGATTGCCTCTAAGTGTTTGCAAGTGGGCTTTTCGCCGGCTCACCAACTCCTCGTACATCCGTTTCTGCAACTTCAGGTTTGTCTTTTTTTGTACTTTTTTGTACTTTTTTTCTCAATAATTTGTACTTTTTTTAAAGTACAAATTATTTCTCCTACTTGTGTTTAAAAATCTTTTTTTTTTTTTTTTTAAACGGTCCGTGGAAATAAAAGCGGGAAGCGGGCAGCTGCGAGGCTGGGAGGGTTGAGCGCCGGCTGTGTGGGTGGGTGGGTGGGATTGGCAGCATTTTAGGGGTAACAGGTGGGGAGATACTTGGTCTGGATCATCTGGGTCTAACACCACGGGGCAGCCATGATGGGAAGCTGCCTCTGCAAAGCCTGCAGACTCTTTAACCCAGGGTTGCAGAATTTTTAATTTTTTTAATTTTTTATTTATTAGAAGTACATTACATTACAACCACATACATTAGTACTCGTCACTTATGTCTTCTTACAGTTAATGTACTCCATTTATTTTTTACACTAGAAAAGGAAAAGATTGAAAGAAAGAAGAAAGTGAAGGAAAAAGTGAGAGTGTAGAAAATGTGACAACATAAAAGGACGAAGACCCTATAAGAACAAAATTAAAAACAAAAGAAAAAGAGTTAAGAAATAGACCCTAGAAAAGAAAGAGAAAGAGAAAGAGGAAAAAGAGAGAAACAAATATTTTTATGAGCATTACGCAAATGGGACATACCAACTCTTCAACTATCATCCCCCCTTACCTGACCTCAATTTTTTTAAAGGTACCTTTGCACCCTATATTTGTAATAATTCTATAAATGCAGACCACGTCAGGTGGAAGTGATCTGGTTTACCTGCTAGGAGGAGTCTTATCTCTTCTAGGTGTAATGTTTCGAACATATTTGAAATCCACATGTTTATAGTTGGTATTGGGTTGCAGAATTAAACAGGGGAGGGATCTAGCCAACACAGTGAGTGTGCAAAATCATGAGAGGAATAGTTCGGGTTGATGCACTTTTACCCTGAGTAGGGGAATCGAGGACCAGAGGGCATAATTAGTGATAATTTTTCAAAACTCTTTAGATTCTGGAGTAGTTCCTGAGGATTGGAGGGTAGCAAACGTAACCCCACTTTTTAAGAAGGGAGGGAGAGAGAAAACGGGGAATTACAGACCAGTTAGTCTAACATCGGTAGTGGGGAAACTGCTAGAGTCAGTTATTAAAGATGGGATAGCAGCACATTTGGAAAGTGGTGAAATCATTGGACAAAGTCAGCATGGATTTACGAAAGGTAAATCATGTCTGACGAATCTTATAGAATTTTTCGAGGATGTAACTAGTAGAGTGGATAGGGGAGAACCAGTGGATGTGTTGTATCTGGACTTTCAGAAGGCTTTCGACAAGGTACCACATAAGAGATTAGGATACAAACTTAAATCACACGGTATTGGGGGTTCAGTATTGATGTGGATAGAGAACTGGCTGGCAAACAGGAAGCAAAGAGTAGGAGTAAACGGGTCCTTTTCACAATGGCAGGCAGTGACTAGTGGGGTACCGCAAGGCTCAGTGCTGGGACCCCAGCTATTTACAATTTATATTAATGATCTGGACGAGGGAATTGAAAGCAACATCTCCAAGTTTGCGGATGACACTAAGCTGGGGGGCAGTGTTAGCTGTGAGGAGGATGCTAGGAGACTGCAAGGTGACTTGGATAGGCTGGGTGAGTGGGCAAATGTTTGGCAGATGCAGTATAATGTGGATAAATGTGAGGTTATCCACTTTGGTAGCAAAAACGGGAAGGCAGACTATTATCTAAATGGTGGCCGATTAGGAAATGGGGAGATGCAGCGAGACCTGGGTGTCATGGTACACCAGTCATTGAAAGTAGGCATGCAGGTGAAGCAGGCAGTGAAGAAAGCGAATGGTATGTTGGCCTTCATAGCAAGAGGATTTGAGTATAGGAGCAGGGAGGTTCTACTGCAGTTGTACAGGGTCTTGGTGAGACCACACCTGGAGTATTGCGTACAGTTTTGGTCTCCAAATCTGAGGAAGGACATTATAGCCATAGAGGGAGTGCAGAGAAGGTTCACCAGACTGATTCCTGGGATGTCAGGACTTTCATATGAAGAAAGACTGGATAGACTTGGCTTATACTCGCTAGAATTTAGGAGATTGAGAGGGGATCTTATAGAAACGTACAAAATTCTTATGGGGTTGGACAGGCTAGATGCAGGAAGATTGTTCCCGATGTTGGGGAAGTCCAGGACAAGGGGTCACAGCTTAAGGATAAGGGGGAAATCCTTTAAGACCGAGATGAGGAAAAACTTTTTCACACAGAGAGTGGTGAATCTCTGGAACTCTCTGCCACAGAGGGTAGTTGAGGCCAATTCATTGACTATATTTAAGAGGGAATTAGATGTGGCCCTTGTGGCTAAAGGGATCAGGGGGTATGGAGAGAAGGCAGGTACGGGATACTGAGTTGGATGATCAGCCATGATCGTATTGAATGGCGGTGCAGGCTCGAAGGGCCGAATGGCCTACTCCTGCACCTATTTTCTATGTATCTATGTATCTATAGGTTCAAGGTGAAGGGAGGAAAGATTTAATAGGAAACCGAGGGGAAAACATTTTCACACAGAGGGTGGTGGGTGTATGGAACAGGCTGCCAGAGGAGGTAATTGAGGCTGGGACTATCCCATTGTATAAGAAACAGTTAGACGGGTAGAATAGAATAGAATGCCTTTTATTGTCATTCAAACAGGTTTGAACGAAATTTGAACGAAAGGTAGGTACACAAAAATGCTGGAGAAACACAGCGGGTGCAGCAGCATCTATGGAGCGAAGGAAATAGGCAACGTTTCAGGACGAAACCCTGAAGGAAATAGGCAACGTTTCAGGACGAAACCCTGAAGGAAATAGGCAACGTTTCAGGACGAAACCCTGAAGGAAATAGGCAACGTTTCGGGCCGAAACCCTTCCGGGTTTCGGCCCGAAACGTTGCCTATTTCCTTTGCTCCATAGATGCTGCTGCACCCGCTGAGTTTCTCCAGCATTTTTGTGTACCTGGGATTTTCCAGCATCTGCAGTTCCTTCTTGAAGGAAAGGTACATGGATAGGACCGGTTTGGAGGGTTATGGACCAAGCGCAGGCAAGTGGGACTAGGGTAGCTGGGACATTGTTGGCCGGTGTGGGGGCGAGTTGGGCCGAAGGGCCTGTTTCCGCACCGTATCACTCTGTGGACTAGTGTAGCTGGGACATGTTGGTTGGTGTGGGGGCGAGTTGGGCCGAAGGGCCTGTTTCCACACCGTATCACTCTGTGACTCTATGACCAGAGTGTTTTATTGTCATCTGTCCCAGATAGAACAACGACATTCTTACTTTCAGCAGCACAACAGAAGATGTAAACATAGTACACTGTAAACAATATATTAAATGAGGAAAAAAAGTTATGTGTGTGTGTGTGTGTATATATACACGCATGCATAAACAGAAACTAAACAATAGTGGAATAATAACAATGATAGTCGATGTAGTTCAGAGCTTATTTGAGGCTGTAGTGTTTAATAGCCTAATTGAATTGAATACATTTTATTAGCCAAGTATGTATACATACGAGGAATTTGCCTTGGTGCTTTGCTCGCAAGTGACAACATGATATACAGTAGACAATTAAAAATAAAACATTATAATTTAAACATGTGAAGAATGAAATAAAATACCAGAGCAAAAGGAGGCTACAGACTTTTGGCTGTTGAGTCGAGCGACTGCTGGTGCTGTTATCTTCCCAGCTGTTTTGTTATCAAACATTTAGATGCACAAAGTCTAATGGCTGTAGGGAAGCCGCTTAGCTACCCTTGGTCGGAAGAAGGGTCTCGCCCGAAACATCACCCATTCCTTCTCTCCAGAGATGCTGCCCGTCCCGCTGAGTTACTCCAGCATTTTGTGCCTATCTTCGGTTTAGACCAGCATCTGCAGTTCCTTCCTGCACCTGGTTCCCTGAAAGTGGTGCAGCAGGTAGAAGGATTTTTAGCACACTGGCTTTCATCTGCCTGGGTGGGGTGGGAGATTGCAACCTTCACGTGGTCCACCCTGTTTCGACGGATGCAATCAACCTGGCGTGCACAAACAGAACTAGTTGTCTTACAACTTTAGGCTGTGCACGCTATTCTTGCTATTGAGGGAGTGCAGCGTAGGTTTACAAGGTTAATTCCCGGGATGGCGGGACTGTCATATGCTGAGAGATTGGAGCAGCTGGGCCTGGGCTTGTACACTCTTGAGTTTAGAAGGATGAGAGGGAATCTCATTGAAACATATAAGATTGTTAAGGGCTTGGACACGCTAAAGGCAGGAAACATGTTCCCGATGTTGGGGGAGTCCAGAACCAGGGGCCACAGTCTAAGAATAAGGGGTAAGCCATTTAGAACAGAGATGAGGAAACACTTGTTCTCACAGAGAGTGGTGAGTCTGTGGAATTCTCTGCCTCAGAGGGCGGTGGAGGCAGGTTCTCTGGATGCTTTCAAGAGAGAGCTAGATAGGGCTCTTAAAAATAGCGGAGTCAGGGGATATGGGGAGAAGGCAGGAACGGGGTACTGATTGGGGATGATCAGCCATGATCACATTGAATGGCGGTGCTGGCTCGAAGGGCCAAATGGCCTACTCAGCACTGCAACCCCCTTCCATTCCGAATCCGATCTTTCTGTCCTGGGCCTCCTCCATGGCCAGAGTGAGGCCCAGTGCAAATTGGAGGAGCAGCACCTCATATTTCGCTTGGGTAGTTTACACCCCAGCGGTATGAACATTGACTTCTCCAATTTCAGGTAGTCCTTGCTTTCTCCCTCCTTCCCCTCCCCTTCCCAGCTCCCCCACAGCCCACTGTCTCCGCCTCTTCCTTTCTCTTTCCGCCCCCCCCCCCCTTTGCTCCATAGATGCTGCCTCACCCGCTGAGTTTCTCCAGCATTTTGTCTACTCAAATCAGATAGTACTGGACATGAATATAATCAAGGCAAATACATGTTCAACAGGTCGAGCAAAGGGGAAGATACAGAATGCAGAATATAGTTCTCAGCATTGTAGCGCATCAGTTCCAGAGACCAATGTCCAGGTCGACCAACGATCACAGTTACCTCTCCTACACACACTAGGGACAATCTTACAACTTACCAAAGGCAATTAACCTACAAACCTGCACATCTTTGGGGTGTGGGAGGAAACCGGAGCACCCGGAGAAAACCCACGCAGTCACAGGGAGAAGGTACAAACTCCGTACAGACGGCAGTCAGGATCGAACCCGGGTCTCTGGCGCTGTGAGGCAGCAACTCTACCGCTGCGCCACCGTGCCGCCGTATATATACGTTCTATTTAATATATCTGTGATATTTTTCCATATCTTTTATCTGGATATCTAGGATAGTGATGATTTTCCAATGTTCTATAGACTCAGGATCAGTTCCTGTGGATTGGAGGGTAGCTAATGTTATCCCACTTTTTAAGAAAGGCGGGAGAGAGAAAACAGGGACCAGTTAGCCTGACACCGGTGGTGGGGAAGATGCTGGAGTCAATTATAAAAGATGAGATAGCCGAACATTTGGATAGCAGTAACAGGATCGGTCCGAGTCAGCGTGGATTTACGAAGGGGAAATCATGCTTGATTAATCTTCTGGAATTTTTTGAAGATGTAACTAGGAAAATGGACAAGGGAGAGCCAGTGGATGTAGTGTACCTGGACTTTCAGAAAGCATTTGATAAGGTCCCACATAGGAGATTAGTGGGCAAAATTAGGGCACATGGTATTGGGGGTAGAATGCTGACATGGATAGAGAAGTGGTTGGCAGACAGGAAACAAAGAGTAGGGATTAACGGGTCCCTTTCAGAATGGCAGGCTGTGACTAGTGGGGTACCGCAAGGATCGGTGCTGGGACCGCAGCTATTTATAATATCAATGATTTGGATGAAGGGATTCAAAGTAACATTAGCAAATTTGCAGATGACACAAAGCTGGGTGGCTGTGTGAACTGTGAGGAGGATGCTATGAGAATGCAGGGTGACTTGGACAGGTTGGGGGAGTGGGCAGATGCATGGCAGATGAAGTTTAATGCGGATAAATGTGAGGTTATCCACTTTGGTAGCAAAAACAGGAAGGCAGATTACTATCTAAATGGCGTCAAGTTGGGAAAAGGGGAAGTACAACGGGATCTGGGGGGTCCTTGTACATCAGTCTATGAAAGTAAGCATGCAGGTACAGCAGGCAGTGAAGAAAGCGAATGGCATGTTGGCCTTAATAACAAGAGGAATCGAATATAGGAGCAAAGAGGTCCTTCTGCAGTCGTACAGAGCCCTAGTGAGACCACACCTGGAGTATTGTGTGCAGTTTTGGTCCCCTAATTTGAGGAAGGACATTCTTGCTATTGAGGGAGTGCAGCGTAGGTTTACAAGGTTAATTCCCGAGATGGCGGGACTCTCATATGCTGAGAGAATGGAGCAGCTGGGCTTGTACACTCTGGAGTTTAGAAGGATGAGAGGAGATCTCATTGAAACATATAAGATTGTTAAGGGCTTGGACACGCTAGAGGCAGGAAACATGTTCCCGATGTTGGGGGAGTCCAGAACCAGGGGCCACAGTTTAAGAATAAGGAGTAAGCCATTTAGAACGGAGACGAGGAAACACTTTTTCTCACAGAGAGTGGTGAGTCTGTGGAATTCTCTGCCTCAGAGGGCGGTGGAGGCAGGTTCTCTGGATGCTTTCAAGAGGGAGCTAGATAGGGCTCTTAAAAATAGCGGAGTCAGGGGATATGGGGAGAAGGCAGGAACGGGATACTGATTGGGGATGATCAGCCATGATCACATTGAATGGCGGTGCTGGCTTGAAGGGCCGAATGGCCTAGTCCTGCACCTATTGTCTATTGTCTATTTTGGGGATATTAACCTAATCGCTAGCATATTAACTGAAAGAAGTAGAAATGAAACCACAGCTAGAAATGGAGCTGTAGGAATGAATGATTCCTCTCTTAATTGCACAATATTAACATTGAATATTGGGCGACACGGTGGCGCAGCAGTAGAGATGCTACCTTACAGCGCCAGAGACCCGGGTTCCATCCCGACTACGGGTGCTGTCTGTACGGAGTTTGTGCGTTCTCCTCGTGACCTGCGTGGGTTTTCTCCGAGATCTTCGGTTTCCTCCCACACTCCAAAGGCGTACAGGTTTGTAGGTTAATTGGCTTGGTGTAAAAGTGTGTGTGTGTGTAGGATAGTGTTAATGTGCGGGGATCGCTGGCCGGTGCGGACTCGTCGGGCCGAAGGGCCTGTTTCCGCGCTGTATCTCTAAATTAAAAACTTGGACATTAATGCAAAGGCGATGAGAGAACGGAGCCTGGTTTTTAATGCTGCCATTTCAGGAGGCTGCATGAGGCTTGGGATCATTGTGTTTGCTGTGGTCCTGTGGTTGGGGTGTCTGCGGTTGTGCAGCAGTTACTCACAGGCCCACTAGATGGCGTGGGTGAGGTTGGTGTTGACCAGTGTGTGAATATAATATCATCCATCGCCTGTATTGCCAGCTTGGTGCCCATGTATCAGAAGCCTTCATAGCCGGACAAGGAGTGCACTAGGCACCCAGCCCCTGACCAACGGGCACCTCCTGTCCCATCCGTGGAAGAGGCTGCAGTTCCCAAAATAAAAGTTGTCGACCTTTGAGGGACATTTAGATTTTAGAGATACATAGAAAATAGGTGCAGGTGTAGGCCATTCGGCCCTTCGAGCCTGCACCGCCATTCAATATGATCATGGCTGATCATCCAACTCAGTATCCCGTACCTGCCTTCTCTCCATACCCCCTGATCCCTTTAGCCACAAGGGCCACATCTAACTCCCTCTTAAATATAGCCAATGAACTGGCCTCAACTACCCTCTGTGGCAGAGAGTTCCAGAGATGCAGTGTGGGAACAGGCCCTTCCGTCCACCGAGTCCGTACCGCCCAGCGCTGAGCTTGTACAACAGCATTATCCTACAGAACTAGCGATAACAAAAGTTTTTCACTGTACCTCTGTACACGTGACAATAAACTAAACTGAGCTAAGGAAGGCTGGTGTAACAAGCAACTGCATTTGTGGGCTTATACAAAAAAAACCCACACAAAGTGCTGGAGTAATTCAGCAGATCAGGCAGCATCTGTGGAGGAGGTTTAGGTTTGCGTTTATTATTGTCTCTTGTGTTGGGACACAGAAAGCTTTGTTTAGCTTGCTATCTAAACGGTTCATGTAGCCCGCAGATAAATACAATCTTGTTAAACTCAACGACAAAGAATTGTAGCGCATCGGTTCCACAGACAAAGTCCAATGTCCACAATGGGGTCGAGGTGAATCAGACAGTTCCCTGGCTTATGGAAGGGCCGTTCAGAAGCCTGATAACAGAGGGGAAGAAGCTGTTCCTGAGTCTGGTGGTGCGCGCTTTCAAGCTTCTGCACCTTCTGCCGGACGGGAGCGGGGAGAAGAAGGAATGACCGGAGTGGGACAGGGACACGTCCTTGATTATGTCGGCTGTTTTCACGAGGCAGAGTGAAGTGTAGATGGAGTTGATGGTGGGGAGTGTGGTCTGTGTGATGGACTGGGCTACATCTACAATGGTGGGGAGTGTGGTCTGTGTGATGGACTGGGCTACATCTACAATGGTGGGGAGTGTGGTCTGTGTGATGGACTGGGCCACATCTACAATGGTGGGGAGTGTGGTCTGTGTGATGGACTGGGCCACATCTACAACACTCTGCAATTTCTTGCGGTCTTGGGTGGAGCAATGCCCAAACCAAGCCGTGATACGTCCTGACTGGTCTCCATGGAGCATCTGTAGACGTGTGTAAGAGTCTTGGAGACACACTGAATTTCCTCGGTCTGTGGAAGAAGAGGTTTTATTGCCTTCCTGGCTGTCGTATCAAGGTGGATGGTCCACGACAGATCATTGGTAATATTAACGCCAAGGAGCTTGAAGCCCTCAACCATTTCCACTTCTTCAGCACCATCGATGCTGATTGGGGCATGTACTTCCTGAAGTTGATAACTGGAGTAAAAGCCCTGTCCCACTGTACGAGTTCATTCAAAGAGTTCTCCCGAGTTTGCCCTGATTCGAACTCGGAGATTTACGGTAATGGCCGCTCGTGGGTACTTGGGGCTCTCGTGGACATTTCCCAACATGTTGAAAAATCTTCACGAGTCTTCCCGAGCTTACCGCGTTTCCCGAGTACCTGCCGTTAGCGTTACGAGCCGCTAAGAGACGTCCCCGAGCTCCGACGTACCCGCTGCGTTCATTCTCCGTGCTTACCACGAGTTTGATTTTTTTTTAAACTCGGGAGAGCACTTGAATGAACTCGTACAGTGGGACAGGGCTTTAACTCAGAGGGTCGGGCAACATCTCTGGAGAAAAGGAATAGGTGATGTTTCAGGTTGAGACCCTTCAGACTATAAAGATACAGGGCAGATACTGGCCCTTGAGCCCAGCGAGTGTGTGTCGACCAGCGATCACCCCGTACACATATCTACACACACGCACACACGCACGCACACACGCACACGCACACACACGCACACGCACACGCACACGCACACACACGCGCACACACACACGCACGCACACGCACACACACACACACGCACACACACGCACACGCACACACACGCACACACACACACACACATGCACACACACACACACACACGCACACACGCACACACGCGCACACGCGCACACGCACACACACACTAGGGACAATTTTACCACTTACCCAAGCCAATTAACCTACAAACCTGTACGTTTTTGGAGTGTGGGAGGAAGCCGGAGCTCCCGGAGAAAAGCCACTCAGTCTGATAGCCCTGTCCCACGGTGCGAGTTCATTCCAAGAGCTCTCTCGAGTTTAAAAAAAATCAAACTCGTGGTAAGCACGGAGAATGAACGTAGCGGGTACGTCGGAGCTCGGGGACATCTCTTAGCGCAAACGGCAGGTACTTGGGAAGACTCGCTAACGGCAGGTACTCGGGAAAACTCGTGAAGATGATGAAAAATGTCCACGAGAGCCCCGAGTACCGACGAGCGGCCATTACCGTAAATCTCCGAGTTCTAATCAGGGCAAACTCGGGAGAGCTCTTGGAATGAACTCAAACCGTGGGACAGGGCTTTCAAGGAGAAGGTACAAACTCCGTACAGCCAGCACCCGTGGTCAGGATCAAACCCGGGTCTCTGGCGCTGCGAGGCAGCAACTCTACCGCTGCGCCACCTTGCCGCCCGTTGCTTTGAATGTGGCCTGATGCCTCCCAAGGTCTGAGACTATCTGAGCCCAGGGATGCACTGATGCAACAGGGCAGCTTTGTGGAGAAGGGTTACAGTCCAAGGCCGCCCTGCAACTTGTGCCTTTAAAATAAAACGCCCTTTTATCGCTGTACGTAAAATTATGCAAAACAAAAAGAATGACATCATGCTACAGTGTGGTCCCTTTAATTGCATGTAAATCGTGCAGGCAAATCCCTACACAAGGGTGCTGCAGATGCTGGAACCTGGCGTCTGAAGAAAGATCCCAGTCCATTCCCTCTACAGATGCTGCCTGACCTGCTGAATTCCTGCAGCCCCCTCGTGTTTTGGCCAAATGTCTTGCACATATAAACTATGTCGCAAATATCTCATAGACAATAGGTGCAGGAGGAGGCCATTCGGCCCTTCGAGCCAGCACCACCATTCAATGTGATCATGGCTGGTCATCCCCAATCAGTACCCCGTTCCTGCCTTCTCCCCATATCCCCTGACTCCGCTATTTTTAAGAGCCCTATCTAGCTCTCTCTTGAAAGTATCCAGGGAACCGGCCTCCACCGCCCTCTGAGGCAGAGAATTCCACAGACTCACCACCCTCTGTGAGAAAAAGTGTTTTCTCGTCTCCGTTCTAAATTCTTAAACTGTGTGTGGCCCCTGTTTCTGGACTCCCCCAACATCGGGAACATGTTTCCTGCCTCTAGCGTGTGTCCAAGCCCTTAACAATCATGTATGCCAGACTTTTTAAATCGATAAATAATTTTAATGGCAAAGATAATTTAAGGACCAAATCTAGCTTCTCCTATGTGCCCTGTCCATGAAATGAAGTCCACACTAAGAAGTCCCAAGAAAAACTGTGGAACAGGAAGGATAGTTTGTGACTCATTGTAAATGAGTCTAGAATGGGTAGAGAAAAACGACAATTCAAAGTGGCAATAAATGATTGGAGTTTAGGTAAGTGTTTCAGCTTAGTTTTACAACAATATGTCACCATTTTGGAGCGGGTTCAGTGTTCATAAGTTCCAGGGGCAAAATTATGCCATTCGGCCCATCAAGTCTACTCTGCCATTCAATCATGGCTGATCTATCTCTCCCTCCTAACCCCATTCTCCTGCCTTCTCCTAAATAGCCAGAAACAATCTAATTTCTCATTATAATGAAGTCATCAAGAGGGAAAGTCTCGCATTGCTTGGTTGATGTTGCCACTAGTGGGAGAGTCTAGGACTAGAGGGCACAGCCTCAGAATATGAGGACGCACCTTTAGAAAGGAGACGAGGAGGAATTCTTTCAGTCAGAGGGTGGTGAATCTGTGGAATTCTTTGCCACATAGGGCTGTGGAGGCCAAGTAAGTGGATATTTTTTAAGGCAGAGATAGATAGCTTCTTGTTTGGTGTGGGTGTCTGGGGTTATGGGGAGAAGGCAGGAGAATGGGGTTGAGAGGGAGAGATAGACCAGCCAGGATTGAATGGCGGAGTAGACCCAATGGGCCGAATGGCCTAATGCTGTTCCTATCACTTATTAACTTATGTAC
>CM075979.1:88050938-88091003 GCA_038087875.1 Malacoraja senta | reverse complement strand
AGTCGTACCTTTTTCTGGATTTTCAACATGTTCGGAGACCTGCCGTGACTATGACGGGTGCCGGCAAGTCGCCGAAAAAAAATCGCGTAAGTGGGACAGGCCCTTAAGGGTGGCACGGTGGCGCAGCGGTAGAGTTGCAGTCTCACAGCGCCAGAGACCCGGGTTCGATCCTGACTACGGGTGGTGCCTGTACAGATTTTGTACGTTCCTCCTGTGACTGCGTGGGTTTTCTCCATGTGCTCCGGTTTCCTCCCACACTCCAAAGACTTGCAGGTTTGTAAAGATCGTTGGTTTCAGTTAAATTGTCCCTAGTGTGTAGGATAGCGCTAGTGTACGGGGGATCGCTGGTCGGCGCGGACTCGGTGGGCCGAAAGGCTTGAACTAAACCCTGCCATTTCTATTATTTTGTTTAGTGTGCAACATCTGAACAAGAATCTCTCAACTTGCATCGACCCTAAGGTAGACAAAAGTGCTGGAGAAACTCAGCCGGGTGCAGCAGCATCTATGGAGCGAAGGAAATAGGCAACGTTTCGGGCCGAAACCCTGAAGGAAATAGGCAACGTTTCGGGCCGAAACCCTTCCGGGTTTCGGCCCGAAACGTTGCCTATTTCCTTCGCTCCATAGATGCTGCTGCACCCGATGAGTTTCTCCAGCACTTTTGTCTACCTTCGATTTTCCAGCATCTGCAGTTCCTTCTTAAACACATTGCATCGACCCTAATCTCAGCTCAAAAAGCGGGAAGGTTAAAAATCACGCACTCACTTGAATTATACTGATCAGATGACAAGCCTTGTCTTTGAGGGGCCCAAGATACCAATATCTGCAATGGGATAAAATGGAAGGAACGCTGTGAATGCATGAAACATTTATTATTAAACACAAATACTGGGCAGTACATTAGGAGCCAGACTGTAGTAAACAGCATTAAGGCCACACACATATTTATATTGTGTCTTGCACAATCCCGGGCTTCCCGACCAAAATAATATTTTGATAATGTAAGCTGTGGCCTTGTTATATTGTAACTAATGCTCTGCCCCAAACATACATGAAGCAAAAATGTGGCGGTTCTTTTTAAACAATTATCCAGCTTTTATCATCTTCCTTCAGTCAGTGTCACAACCCTGGGCCACGATCCTGACTACCATATAACAATATAACAATTACAGCACGGAAACAGGCCATCTCGGCCCTTCTAGTCCGTGCCGAACACTTACTCTCACCTAGTCCCATCTACCTGCACTCAGACCATAACCCTCCATTCCTTTCCCGTCCATATACCTATCCAATTTATTGTTAAATGATAAAATCGAACCTGCCTCCACCACTTCCACTGGAAGCTCATTCCACACAGCTACCACTCTCTGAGTAAAGAAGTTCCCCCTTATGTTGCTCCTAAACTTTTGTCCCTTCATTCTCAAATCATGTCCTCTTGTTTGAATCTTCCCTACTCACAATGGAAAAAGCTTATCCACGTCAACTCTGTCTATCCCCCTCATAATTTTAAAGACCTCTATCTAGTCCCCCCCTTAACCTATTGCGCTCCAAAGAATAAAGACCTAACTTGTTCAACCTTTCTCTGTAACGTAGGTGCAGAAACCCAGGCAACATTCTAGTAAACCTCCTCTGTACTCTCTCTATTTTGTTGAGGTGCCGTCCGTACAGAATTTGTACGTTCTCTCTCGGTTTCCACCCACACTCCAAAGACGTACAGATTTGTAGGTTACTAGGCTTTGGTAAAAATTGTAAATGGTCCCCAGTGTGTAGGATAGTGCTAGTGTGCGGGGATCGCTGGTCAGCGCGGACAGGGTGGGCCGAAGGGCCTGTTCCCACGCTGTATCTCTAAACTTAACTAATACTCAACACGGTTTTATCACGCGTGTGGCTGCTTTCTTCGTACATTCATGCTAACTTATTTCACCATGACGCCCTAGAGGTTCAAAACGTTTATCACTATCAAAGTGAAGTTTAAAAAGAAATAGTATGCTTCAAATGTAACTTAAAATCGTGATGCTAACATTAGAGTGTCATTTAAAATCAGGTTCAACACAGATTCACCAGGTTCCGGAGCTTTTGTTGAACGGACGGTTTCTAAAGCTCAATCAATGAAAACACAATATTGTGCATCACAATCTAAATTCACGGATCACAGCAATATCTAGCTCTCTCTTAAAAGTATCCAGAGAACCGGCCTCCACCGCCCTCTGAGGTAGAGAATTCCACAGACTCACAACTCTCTGTGTGAAGAAGTGTTTCTTCATCTCCGTTCTAAATGGCTTATCCCTTATTCTTAAACTGTGGCCCCTGGTTCTGGACTCCCCCAACATCGGGAACATGTTTCCTGCCTCCAGCGTGTCCAAACCCTTAATAATCTTAAAGAAGGAACTGCAGATGCTGGAAAATCGAAGGTACACAAAAATGCTGGAGAAACTCAGCGGGTGCAGCAGCATCTATGGAGCGAAGGAAATAGGTAACGTTTCGGGCCGAAACGGTTTCGGCCCGAAACGTTACCTATTTCCTTCGCTCCATAGATGCTGCTGCACCCGCTGAGTTTCTCCAGCATTTTTGTGTACCTTAATAATCTTATATGTTTCAATAAGATCCCCCTCTCATCCTTCTAAATTCCAGAGTGTACAAGCCCAGCTGCTCCATTCTCTCAGCATATGACAGTCCCGCCACCCCGGGAATTAACCTGGTGAACCTACGCTGCACTCCCTCAATAGCAATGCCTTGCCCATCAATGGCCAGACAGTGAGACACGTCATTAGTCAAACCTGGTTGTGGACAGAAATAGTAATTGTCCTCATCACCCTGGAATTTAAGGAATAAAGCATTGCACAGTCTGAAATGTAATTTTACAAATGAGATGCAGATGAAACATTCATTGCCCTGGCTGGGCTTTTCCACTGACGTATGAGCAAGTCTCTTACTTGGGGAGTTTAGCGGCAGCATCCCTGTACGCTCCCCACCGCAACCCAGTCACTGCAAACACTGGACGATCTTTATCACCCTGGAAGCAGATTGGGAGAAATCACATTTAGAAGCTACATTGAACAGGAGTTCACCACAGTTTAATCCATCGACAAAAGCATGCTCTTGTCATCAATAATACTTCAGTGTTTAAAGGGCCTGTCCCACTTACGCGACCTTTACAGGTGACTGCCGGCACCCGTGAGAGGTCACCGAAATTTTCAACATGTTGAAAATTCAGCGGTGACCAGAAAGACGCTACGACTCTTTGGAGACCCCTCACGACCCTAGGAGACCTCTCACGACCATACAGTACACTCTGGAGTTTAGAAGGATGAGAGGAGAGTTTAGAAGGATGAGAGGGGATCTCATTGAAACATATAAGATTGTTAAGGGCTTGGACATGCTAGAGGCAGGAAACATGTTCCCGATGTTGGGGGAGTCCAGAACCAGGGGCCACAGTTTAAGAATAAGGAGTAAGCCATTTAGAACGGGGACGAGGAAACACTTTTTCACACAGAGAGTTGTGAGTCTGTGGAATTCTCTGCCTCAGAGGGCGGTGGAGGCAGGTTCTCTGGATACTTTCAAGAGAGAGCTAGATAGGGCTCTTAAAAATAGCGGAGTCAGGGGATATGGGGAGAAGGCAGGAACGGGGTACTGATTGGGGATGATCAGCCATGATCACATTGAATGGCGGTGCTGGCTCGAAGGGCCGAATGGCCGACTCCTGCAACTCTTGTCTATTGTCTACAGGCTGTATGGTTGTGAGAGGTCTCCTATGGTTGTGAGAGGTCTCCAAAGATTCGTAGCGTCTTTCTGGTCACCGCTGAATTTTCAACATGTTGAAAATTTCGGCGACCTATCACGGGTGCCGGCAGGCGCCTGTAAAGGTCCCGTAAATGGGACAGGCCCTTAACTTGCGCTCCCTGTGAAACTTCAATCCAGACTTACTGCTTTCAATATAACTGACTCTCATGTGAGAAGTTTAGTTTAGCAATACAGCAAGGAAACAGGCCATTCAGTCTGGAGAAGGGTCTCGACCCGAAACGTCACCCATTCCTTCTCTCCAGAGATGCTGCCTGCCCCGCTGAGTTACTCCAGCATTTTGTGTCTATCTTCGGTTTAAACCAGCATCTGTGGTTCCTTCCTACACATCCAGTCCATACCGACCATCAATCACTCATTCACACCAGTTCTGTGTTATCCCACTTTCTCACCCACTTCCCGCACACTAGGGGCAATTTACAGAGGGCCAATTAACATGCAAACCCGCAAGTCTTCGAGATGTGGGAGATAATCCAGAGGAAACCCACGCGGTCATGGGGAGAACGTGCAAACTCCACCCAGACAGCACCCGAGGTCGGGATCAAACTTGGCTCTCTGGTGCCGTGGAGCTCAAAGTGGGACGAATAAAGTTGTGTGAACTATTCACTGAATTACTGTCATTGTATCTAAAGCTTGCATCTTTCAACAATAGCAGGCCATGTCATCTTTTCAACTATAAAGCAGAGATATTGTCATTATTTAGCATGTTTTCTACTTGAGAGATTGCATGAACTGCAGTCATATTTAGTTCCAATGTAAGATCAAAGACCGCATTAGAATGCTCACATCAAAATCGATGCATTTCATGCATGATGCATAGAATATCCACTTGCAGTTTTAAAATGCGGTTCAACCAAGGAATCAAACAACAGTCATTCTTTACGACTACACAAGCATTAGGAGTTGCTGGGAAACACGGCGGTTCTTACCTGTATTTCCAATACATCCAGCGGCACAGTCTCGCCTTTCACGATTGCAAGCGTGGCGTTTAAAATGTGTCTGCAAGGCACAGCAAAGGAAAGGTGACAAGGGTACAAACGCTGGGTGCAAGCACAGTGACGTCTGTAGCAACATGAAACAGCACAACAATAGCCGTGGAACAGAACAGCACAGGTCACCCGAATTGACTGACTCAACTAATGCAACAACAGCATGATACACGTTAGACCAGTACATGGATAGGACAATATGTGACGGAAAGAACTGCAGGTGCTGGTTTAAATCGAAGGTAGACACAAAATGCTGGAGTAACTCACAAGAAGGTAACGTCTGAAGAAGGGTCTCGACCCGAAACATCACCCATTCCTTCTCTCCAGAGATGCTGCCTGTCCCGCTGAGTTACTCCAGCATTTTGTGTCTGCATGGATAGGACAGGTTTGGAGGGATGTGGGCCAAACGCGGGCAGGTGGGACTAGCGTAGCTGGGACATGTTGGGGTGGTGTGGGCAAGTTGGGCCGAAGGGCCTGTTTTCACACTGTATCACTCCATTTCTGTGCTTTATGAATCTAAGGCAAACAGTTTATCAGTGACAAATCTTAGCTAGGTCGGAGCTTTTTTTTATAACTGGCCTTGGTGGCCAGGCGAGTAGAAGAATGTGGACGTCAGAAGTTCAAAAGGAAAACAAACCAAAATAGTGTCCGCAAAGTTTGTTGTCTAATGTACCTGCTAAAAATAGGGATTCAGACGATTAAATAAACGATGCCCAGATCTGCCCAAGGATCACATCACAGTAACTTGTCCCTGGTGTCCACGTCACACGTGAAACACAATCCTTGCTCACAGTGAGAGTGGGAGCACACAGGAGTCCACACCAACACAAGCCATAGTTTAGCAATTTAGAAGAATGAGAGGGAGGGGGGAACCTCATAGAAACATGCCAAATTGTGAAAGGCCTGGATAGAGTGGATATGGAGAGGATGTTTCCACCAGTGGGAGTCTAGGACTAGAGGGCTCAGCCTCAGAATAAAAGGACGTACCTTTAGAAAGGAGATGAGGAGGAATTTCTTTAGACAGATGGTGGGTGAATCAGTGGAATTCATTGCCACAGACGGCGATAGAGGCCAAGTCTTTGGGCATTTTTAAGGTAGAGACTGACAGATTCCTGATTAGTGCGGGTGTCAGGGGTTATGGGGAGAAGGCAGGAGAATGGGGTTGAGAGGGAGATAGATCAGTCATGATTGAATGGCGGGGTAGACTTGATGGGCCGAATGGCCTAATTCTGTTCCTATGACTTATGAAACCAGCATCTTCCTGAGGCCAGATGAAGAAATTTACTTCCGCTTCAATAGACAATAGACAATAGGTGCAGGAGTAGGCCATTCGGCCCTTTGAGCTAGCACCGCCATTCAATGTGATCATGGCTGATCATCCTTCAATGGAATACTGACTGGTTAGCACGCAACAAAAGCTTTTCACTGCACCTCAGTACACGTACCAATAAACTGAACTGAAACTTTCTCCATATCAGGACAATTTAAAGCCCCAACCTATCCTCGTACCCATTTCACAACAGTGAACATGTGAGAAGGCAGGCAGTGTGAAACGGTGAATTCATCAATGCGTCAACACTGACTGAAAATAAAGCAGGGCCCACTGCTTCCCTCCCCGCTCTCGTCAAACTGAGCACTCCGTTTTACACAATATCGCTGAACGTCGCTAATTAGTTCCACAAACTCCATCATTCCTCATAAGGAGAGAACTGAAACATTACCCAAAAGGAAATTATTTTACACGATTGGCAAAACTGGATTTTGTACGCCTGCCAGCGCTGCTGCCTCACACTGCCAGAGATCCCGACCCCAGGTGCTGCTGATGTGGAGTTTGCACGTTCTCTCTTGTGACCACACGAGTTTCCTTTGGTTTCCTCCCGCATCCCAAAGACGCACAGGTTTGTAGGTTAATTGGCCTCCATAAATTTCCCCCAAGTGTGTAGGGAGTGGGTGTGAAATTGGGATAACGTTGAACTAGTGTGAACGGGTGTGCCTGGACTCGGTGAGCCCAAGGGCAAGCTTCCACGCTGCATCCTTCAATCATTCATTACCTCCAATAAGCTGAACCTACAGCGAAATGTTCAGTCACGAGGCAATACATACCTGGCCTGTTCTTTATTGGTCGGGTACAGTGCCGGGCTCAAGGAATTCATCTTTCCCAATGGAATAAATCCTATGGGGATCTTACTAAAGGTCGCCTGAATTAAAACAGAAGCATCAAAACATTAAAAAAATAAAAAAATTCCCTCATTCCCTTTAGCGACTTCACTGGGAGCAATGATGTCAAGATGATGAAAAATTGGGAACACTTTAAAAAAAAAATGGATACAAAGTGCGGAGGTCGGGGAGCATCTCTGGAGAACATGGTTAGATGATGTTTTTGGTTGGGATCTTTCGTCAGATAGGGTCAAGTAGTCCAAGTATCCCTGCTTTAAAAAAATCTCCTGCTTTAACGAAGAAGATGAAAATGCTTCTGTCCTTGGAAAGATCTGCGTGTATGTTTTTAAAATAGACTCCAGCTGTCGCAAGCGTTTCTTCAGTTGGGGCCGATGCAGATTTACAGATGGCCATCTTTCATTTTCTTTCGCCTGTACTTGCCTGGCCCCACAACGGGGACCCGACGGCTCCACGGGTAAAGTTCCCTTCTATTTTACAAACGCCTCCACGGGTCCACTCTTCAATTTATTAACTTTAATATAACTTCTGCCGTCGACGGCAAACTTTGAACGCGGCAGTTGCGCCTGCGCAGTTTGCTGGAAATATCGCGTTGGGGGAACGGCACTTCCGTGTGTCAGGGACCCGACGGGTCCTCCGGCCGTCTAGTTTTCCCTACAAGTATGGCTTTCAAAACAAAATCCACTGCTTGCCCCAGTGGGTGGGTGTAGCTTTAACAGTAGATTGATCCAGACTAGGTACCTATACCAATCAATCAGTCAAGTCAAGTCAAATTTATTTATATAGCACATTTAAAAAACAACTCTCGTTGGCCAAAGTGCTTTACATTTGTATAAGAATAGTCGAACAAACATACATATAGCCCTCGCTCAGAGGACGTCAAGAAAGGCTTGGGAGTACAGATGGGTTTTTAGTCTCGACTTAAAGGAGTTGATGGAGGGGGCAGTTCTGATGGGAAGGGGGATGCTGTTCCACAGTCTAGGGGCTGCAACCGCAAAGGCCTGGTCGCCCCTGAGCTTCAATCAATCAAGTTTTATTCGTCACTTGCACATAAGTGCAAGTGAAATGAATTTGCCAGCAGCGGTGCAATAAAAAGAACACACAATACACACTAAAAAAATAAAAATATTTAAAAAATAAAAAATAAAAATTTAACACAAACATCCACCACAGCATTTCATCACTGTGGTGGAAGGCACAAAAATTGGCCAGTCCTCCTCCATTTCCCCCCGTGGTCGGGACCTCAACCCTCCGCAGTCTCCGCTGCGGGCGTCCAGATGTACAGACAAGGTAAAAGTCCAGGTAAGTCCTGAACCGGTGCCTTCCCCACCGGTGACCGCGGCTTCAAGATGGTGTAGGCCGCAGGCCGGCGGTCGAAGATCTAATGTCCCCGCCGCGCCGCAGCCAGAAGCACCGTACGTGCAACAGATTTGATTTTACTATGTATACGAAGGAACTGCAGATGCTGGAAAATCGAAGGTAGACAAAAGTGCTGGAGAAACTCAGCGGGTGCAGCAGCATCTATGGAGCGAAGGAAATAGGCAATGTTTCGGGCCGAAACCCGGAAGGGTTTCGGCCCGAAACGTTGCCTATTTCCTTCAGGGTTTCGGCCCGAAACGTTGCCTATTTCCTTCAGGGTTTCGGCCCGAAACGTTGCCTATTTCCTTCACTCCATAGATGCTGCTGCACCCGCTGAGTTTCTCCAGCACTTTTGGCTACCTTTGATTTTACTATTACGGATTGACCTCAGTGGGAATGACACGAGGGATATGAATCACCAACTATGATCACCACGAGCTGCTTACCTCATCCTCTCTGCGGAGAAGCCCAGTTATTACCTAACGTTAAAAAGAGAACAAGTAAGAACACGATGCAGCGTCAATACTCCTGAGGTATCTATTTGTCGACAATACCGGAGTTTCAGCAGATGCAATTTAAAGCTCCATTAGTGGCAGCTGCTATAAACACACACATAACATTTCAATACTGATATGCCAAAACCAACCTGCGACGAACACATGCACGCTTGATTCTAATAGTAATCCTTTCTATTTACACGCGTTTTGTCGTGTGATCAGAACAAATGAAGGTTAAGCTTTAAAAATGCCGATTCCCATTATAAATGAATCAAAGGATTAAAAGAAATAAACATCAACATGGAAAGAACCTCACTGGCTGTGTCATAGTCATACACGTGGAAACAGGCCATTCGGCCCAACTTGCCCATGCCCCACCTACAATCCCACCTGCCTGTGTTTGGCCCATATCCCTATCTGATCCAGCACTACTGACTCTCTACACCATTGGTGAGATTCCCCACAGCTACCGTGTGGCATCCACCTCACCGCCCCCGCGCTGATGTTGCTTTCCTCAGTGCTGTTCGTCCTTCGTAGCCGAAGAAGACAATGACTTCAGTGTTTTTTGTTTGTAGGTCCGGAGGTGACCGGTGAGACGGAAAAAAAGTTTCTTCTCACCTCAGTCTTAAATGACCGCCCCTTTATTCTAAGACTGTGGCCCCTGGTTCTGGACTCGCCCAACATTGGGAACATTTTTCCTGCATCTAGCTTGTCCAGTCCTTTTATAATTTTATATGTCCTGATCTACTGTCTACCTCATTTGGTGACGCTCGGAGTATCTTTGATCAGACTTTACCTTGCACTAAACGTCATTCACTTTAGTCCCTTTATTCTGTACCTGGACACTGTGGACAGTTTGATTGTAATCCGCTGTCTTTCCGCTGACAGGTTAGCACACAACAAAAGCTTTTCGCTGAACCACGGTACATGTGACAATAAACTAAACTCAAACAAATGAAGTCCTCAGGGAAGGTGAAAGATCAAAGCGATGAGACATTCAATGCAAATATAGTTTGGCGTCCTCTATCGAACAAGTCTCTGCATTCAGATTTGGAGGTCAGTGACCATCACTCCTAATCTGTCGGGCAATAACTCAGCGACAACTCCTCTGTGGTTCTTTTGTGACCTGCTTAGCAGCAGGGCAGCTGCTGTAGGAGGAAATCACAGAACCAAGTAACACCCCAATGCACAAAGGTAACAATGTCTTGCATTCACAGTAACTGGAACTTGTCATTAAATTATTCCAAACAATTTAGCAACCGCCCTTCTTGCTACCTCGGCTTGTACTCGCTGGAATTTAGAAGATTGAGGGTGGATCTTATAGAAACGTACAAAATTCTTAAGGGATGGACAAGCTAGATGCAGGAAAATTGTTCCCGATTTTGGGGAAGTCCAGAACAAGGGGGTCACAGTTTAAGGATAAGGGGGAAGTCTTTTAGGACCAAGATGAGAATTTTTTTTTTCACACAGAGAGTGGTGAGTCTGTGGAATTCTCTGCCACAGAAAGTAGTTGAGGCCAGTTCATTGGCTATATTTAAGAGGGAGTTAGATGTGGCCCATGTGGCTAAGGGGATCAGGGCGTATGGAGAGAAGGTAGGTACGGGATACTGAGTTGGATGATCAGCCATGATCATATTGAATGGCGGTGCAGGCTCGAAGGGCCGAATGGCCTAGTCCAGCACCTATTGTCTATGTTTCTATGTTTACCTGCGTGCAGTTACAGAGTAGGCTCGGTTTGATTGCTGATGGGGATTTGAATGGCTCTGTGGAAACTATTGCCGCGTGTTATTCAGTCTGTACCTCCTGCAAGGTGCCGTCGCCTCCAGCAACAATGATCATGTCAGTCTCCTCCATCAACTCCAGCAACTTTTTCGCTTGGCCCTCATAATCAGTCTGCAGTTGGAACAGAGACAAGATTGCGTTTATGTACCTCAGCACAAACCGCATTTATAAAATAAAGCAGAAATGTCACAAACCCCTACATGCGGCTCATTTCGCTAAATGTAACCAGAGCCCCCCAAACATTATTTATGCCAAGGTAGACAAAAATGCTGGAGAAACTCAGCGGGTGCAGCAAGCAGCATCTATGGAGCGAAGGAAATAGGCAACGTTTCGGGCCGAAACCCTGAAGGAAATAGGCAACGTTTCGGGCCGACACCCGGAATTTAACCAGAGCCCAAACATTATTTATGCCAAGGTAGACAAAAGTGCTGGAGAAACTTAGCGGGTGCAGCAGCATCTATGGAGCGAAGGAAATAGGAAACGTTGCCTATTTCCTTCAGGGTTTCGGCCCGAAACGTTGCCTATTTCCTTCGCTCCATAGATGCTGCTGCACCCGCTAAGTTTCTCCAGCACTTTTGTCTACCTTGGCATAAATAATGTTTGGGCTCTGGTTAAATTCCGGGTGTCGGCCCGAAACGTTGCCTATTCCCTTCAGGGTTTCGGCTCGAAAAGTTGCTTATTTCCTTCAGGGGTTTCGGCCCGAAATGTTTGCCTATTTCCTTCGCTCCATAGATGCTGCCGCACCCGCTGAGTTTCTCCAGCATTTTTGTCTACCTTCGATTTTCCAGCATCTGCAGTTCCTTCTTAAACAATTATTTTATGCCGACCCAGCCAGCCACATCAAACACACAAAGAGGACAACAATTCAGACACACTAGCGGGTCCCAGTGCGTTACAACTTGTACTGATTCAAACTACGATACCTGAAAGAAGAGAGGCGACCACATAGGTATCGGAAGCAACAAGTCTGAAAACAGGATAGAAAGTAAACAAGGAGCAGATCGGGGAAGTGTGAGTTTTATAAATGTCTGATTGGAACTGATTTCTTTGAGAAGTTTAAAAAAGACTCTTGTCCAGTCATGTATTTCCACTGGAGTTCAGATTCAGATTCAAACTTTATTGTCATTGTGCAGTGTACAAGTGCAGAGACAACGGAATGCAGTTAGCATCTCACCCAGAAGTGGGAACACAGAATAATGGAACTGTAATATATATATATGTATATACAGTAGCAGTAGTGCAATTTTCCGGGGGGGGGGGGGGGGAGATCAGTCACTGGGGGAAGGAGTGTCTGGGGGGGGGGGGGGGGGACTGGCAATCACCAAGGTGCAGAGTTAAGTAGGGTAACAGCCGCAACAACAGAGTTAAGTAGGGTAACAAGTAGAGTTGCAGTGTCAGTTCTGGGCTCCCATCTTATTAATGCGCTCACCGTTTAAGGTGAGTGGGACATGATTTAATGGGAACCAAAGGGGCGGCTTTGTCGCAGGTGGTGATGCGTCCATGGAACGAGCTTCCAGAGGAGGTGGTTGCGGCAGGTGTCACCACAGCATTTAAAAGGCACTTGGACAGGCACATGGATAGGAACGGTTTAGAGGGATATGGGCCAAACAATAGACAATAGGCAACAGGTGCAGGAGTAGGCCCTTCGGCCCTTCGAGCCAGCACCGCCATTCAATGTGATCATGGCTGATCAGCCACAATCAGTACCCCGTTCCTGCCTTCTCCCCATATCCCCCGACTCCGCTATTTTAAGAGCCCTATCTAGCTCTCTCTTGAAAGCATCCAGAGAAACCGGCCTCCACCGCCCTCTGAGGCAGAGAATTCCACAGACTCACCACTCTCTCAAACGCAGACAAGTGGGACTGGCGTGGATGGGGCATCTTGGTCGGCATGTGCAAGTTGGGCCGAAGAGCCTGTTTCCGTGTTGTGAGACTCAATGGTGAGCCTTTTTTTAAAATTAGATATTGGAAAATTAGTAATGCATAATTATTGTATGAACTCAAATATGGTACGAGTTCAGTGATTTCCTGTTATGTGAGGCTAATCTATATTTGTAAACTATTTGAACCGATTCAGTGAGCGCGCCAGCCAGCAGGCGTTGAATTATTTCATCTTTGGAGGCAGAGCCTTCTCCAGGGCAGCTCCCAGGCTCTGGAATTCCCTCCCACAACCGGTCCGAAATTCTGAGTCCCTCACCATCTTCCAGTCTCGCCTCAAGACCCATCTCTTCACCTCTGCATACCCTTAGTCCCATGTTCCCCTCCCCTCTGTCTTACTGCTCTATTTTGTTTTGTTTATTCCTGACTCTCAATTGTAAAGCGACTTTGAGTCCTGAAAAGCGCTATATAAATAAAATCTATTATTATTATTATTATTATTATCTTGCCGCTTGCCAAAGCTAACTCGGAAAATCTCAGGACAGTGTTGGGAGAGATCGGGTTTATGCTTAATCTGAGGTCAGCCTGGTATGCAGCGGCTAGCGAGTTTATTTCGGAGTCGAGTTTTTTCTACGGAAGGAGGTTATTTCATACAGATGGCTTTATGAGATCCCCAGAGACTCAGAGGGAGGATGCAACGAAAATGCTGGAGAAACTCAGCGGGTGAGGCAGCATCTATGGGGCGAAGGAAATAGGCGACGTTTCGGGTCGAGACCCTTTGTGAACTTTGCCAATGCTGCTGATTCCATCCTCTGTACGCCAGTGACCTCTGTTGGATGTTGCCGGTGGTGCAGTGATCCGCTGAAACAAGTGGGTAGACAAAAATGCTGGAGAAACTCAGCGGGTGAGGCAGCATCTATGGAGCGAAGGAAATTGCGCAACGTTTCAGGCCGAAACCCTGAAGGAAATAGATGCTGCCGCACCCGCTGAGTTTCTCCAGCATTTTTGTCTACCTTCGATTAGCCAGCATCTGCAGTTCCTTCTTAAACATTGAAACAAGTGGAGATCTTTACACTTTGGAGATACAGCACGGAAACAGGCACTTCGGCCCAGCGACCACCCCATACAACTAACACTATCCTACACACTAGGGACACCCTATGCTGTTACCAAAGCCAAATGTCTTTGTCCATGGAATGTGGGAGGAAACCGGAGCACCCAGAGAAATCCCACGTGGTCGCAAGGGGAACGTACAAACTCCATACAGACCGCACCTGTAGTCAGGATTAAGCCCAGGTGTTTGGCACTGTAAGGCAGCAACTCTACACCCCAATCTGTTTTCCCGGAGCTCCTGAAACAACAGCTTCGTCCGCTGGACTGGAGGGCGGCAGCTTCGACCGCCCCGGGCCGCGGAGTTTGAACCGGCCCGTTCGCGGAGCTCGGATTCGGCCGCGGGACTTACTTACCATCACCCGGCGGGGTCGCAACATCGGAAGCCTGGATCGCCTCAACGCAGAGGGAGAACAAGGAGGGAAGGGGCAAAGGACTTTAAGACTTTTGCCTTCCATCACAGTGAGGAGGACCTGGTGGACTCACTGTGGTGGATGTTAAATCTGTGTTTATCGTGTGTTTTGTTCTATGACTGCAAGGCACGAAATTCTGTTCAGACTGAAAAGTCTGAATGACAATAAAGGATACTTGACTTTACTTTATAAATCCATCACACTCCTAACACCTTCCCCCATCGATGATGATGTACCAGTCATGGGAAAGCCTTTCGTTCCCTCTGCACTATAATAAAGGATAAATGCGTAGAATGTGGCAGGGTCTATTTTAAATGCTTCTTTTATTTTATGCCCTTGCAGGTGATTATGTCAGAGCCACTCAGCACCAACAGAAAAACACGATGGCAGCTAATGTGGGGGCAAGGTGTGCCAGTTTTCAAAAGGCAGAGTTGCCCGGGTGAGTCTTGTCCTTGTCCACCCAGACTGGCAGATAGCGTGGGTGGTGCTACCACCCGCACGCAGCCTTGCTGCCTGGCACCACTTCTGTAGCAAGCCTGGCTGCAAACACAAGGGAATGAGGAAGTAGTGGGGAAGACCCCGCTCGGCCCCGCTCGGCCCCTCTTCCCACAGATGCTGCCCGACCTTCCGAGCATTTTATAGCAGCTTCTGCTCTTGTCAATAATCAAATACTAGAGGTAAAGCTTTGAGGTGAGAGGGGCAAAGTTTAAAGGACATGTTCGGGGAAAGTTCTTTTGTTTTACACAGAGGGTGGTGGGTGCCTGGAACATGCTGCCAGGGGTGGTGGGGGAGGCTGATATGATAGTGGTGTTTAACAGAATTTTGGATAGGCACATGGATATGCAGGGCTTAGAGTGGTGATAATTATATGCAGGTGGATAACAGATGATCTTGGCAACTTGTTCCGCACAGACATTGTGGGCCGAAGGGCCTGTTCTTATGCTGTACTGGTTTATGTTCTATGATCTAACCTAAAATCACCACACTGTGACCCTTGTGTACAACTAAGCATTAGTGTGTATGTATCACATTGATGATTGGAAACATTGAATATCCAGACTCTTGGAACATTTCTGCATTTCTGTAAATAACAGTGCTACATTCAAGGAATGTAGAGACACAGTCACCAATCCACTTGGCCAGCCAGAAGCAACCTCTTTATAACACATGCCATTGTTGCATACTCATCTGCTCAAGGCACCAACAACGCTGGTTTAAAATTCACGTAGTTCCTACGCATCCCAATCTTACTCTAACCACCAGGAGATACGAGGAACTGCAGATGCTGGAATCTTGAGCAAGACACAGAGTGCTGGAGGAACTCAGCGGGTCAGACTGAAGAAGGGTCATGATCCGAAACACCGCCTGTCCATTCCCTCCACAGATGCTACCTGACCCGCTGAGTTACCGCAGAACTTTGTGTTGTGTCCTAATCTAACCACTGCTAGATAGGATTTCAAAGCATCAGTTCAAATTGCCATCTTTCTATGCAGTAAAAAGTCCCATCATATATGAAGAAATAATATTACAACTGTTTAATTTTTCAGATGAATCAAATGAATGATTGCAATTACTTCACCTATTTGATTCTATAACGTTAGGGACATCCTGATGGACAAGATTGTGACACTGAATCAGTTATACATCTATAATGGGAGGAGCCATCTTGGGGAACGGCTGCTAACCAGCAGCCGTCCGTTAAATTCACTTTTTTACTTCGTTTTTTAGTTTTTCTTAGTCTATGTTTTTGGGGGAATCTTGACTTTTAATGTGGGGGGGTAAGGGGAAACTATTTTCTAGATCCCTACCTGGTCGGTGAGGCAGCTTTTTCTCCGGGCTGCCCCGTCGACCCGTCCTTGCGGCCTACCAGCAGGCGTGGAGCGGCGTTTCCTGGTGGGGACTGCCCAGCACCTTCAACTTCGGTGGCGGCACAGTGCTGGAGCGCTACCGCGGAGCGGAGCGGGCGATGCCTTGCCTGGGTCGCCGCGCTGGATTGACGCGCTGGAGCTCCGGTGAGCTGTGACCACCGAGCTCAACACCTCCGGGCTGCGGGACTGCGGAGCGGCCAGCCGCGGGCGGCGGATCCGACCCTAACATCGGGAGCCTCGGAGCTCCAAATCGGTGCGGCCTTGTCGGCTTCAGGTGCCATGGACTCCGGTAGGAAATCGGCCGTTCCAGCCGTCCCAGCCACTGCGAGGACTCTCCCGACGCCGGGGCAACAACACCCGGTGAGAACGGCCAGGAACATCGGGCCTCCGTAGAGGCAACTGTGGAGGCCTCAATAGGCCTGACTTTGGGTGAACTGGGGTTGGGGACTGGACATTGTGCCTTCCCCCACAGTGGTAATCATTGTGGGGGGATGATTTTGTGTGTAATGTGTAGTGTCTATGTTAGTCTATGTCCAAGATGGCAGTCGGAAGGGAGAGTGGACGCTGACGGGCTTTAGCAGCCGCTGCTCTCTCTTCCATAGTGTGTTTTTGATTTTTGTTTTTGGATTTAATTCTATCTTTAATTTGTGTACTCGTGATGTCTTTAATATTTATTTCATTCCGCTTACATGTTAAACTTTGTAAGGTGTCCTTGAGACTTTTGAAAGGCGCCCATAAATAAAATGTATTATTATTATTATAATTATAAAATATATGGTGTATCTCATGCAGTGGTTACAGCTGGTGTATCGCTTCATTCTGGGTTTCCTTCACTGCCAGTGAGACTAATAGATTCAAGGAGTGAATCTGCATGGAAACAATCGCTTGGGGCCCAACTTGCCCACACCGAACAAAATGTCCCATCTCCACTAGTTCTACCTGCCTGCGTTTGGCCCCTATCCCTCAAAACCTGTCCAATCCATGTACCTGTTTAAATGTTTCTTACAAGTTGCGGTAGTGCCTGCCTCAACTATCTCCTCGTTCCACACACCCACCAGCCTTTGTGTGGAAAGTTACCTCCCAGGTTCCAATTAAATCTTCCCACCCCCCCCCTCACCTTAAACCTATGTCCTCTGGTTCTAGATTCCCCGACTCTGGGCAACACACCCTGTCCATCCACCTGATCTATTCCTCTCATGGCTTTGTACATGATTTTATACTCAGGACAATTCCACGACTGAATCCTTACCTTAACCACGGTTACATCAATTCCAGCAAGGTGTAAAATAGGTGCTGCATTCTTTTCAAAGAGATTTCGTGCTTTTCTGTGGGATTAAATGGAAAGATGATTGATTTAGGCGTTACATCTGTGGATGGACTTCTCTTCCTGTGTAACTAATTAATAACATTTCTATAATATAGTGCTCACATGGTATGTATATTCAATTGGAAGATGTACCACATGGCTTTATTACTAATAATAATTAGAAACATTCTCGAAACAAAACAGATGTAAGATTTTAAAGTATCAATACCCACTTTTTCAAGTGAGTTTCTAACAACCGAGTTCTGCCCCTTCAGAACCAATGCAGACTATTTAATCTGCTGAATACGTCCAGCATTTTCTGTGTTTGGTTCATAAGTGACAGGAGTAGAATTAGACCATTCAGCTCATCGAGTCTACTCTGCCATCTGGCTGATCTATCTGCCTCTCCTAACCCCATTCTCCTGCCTTCTCCCCATAACCCCTGACACACGTACTAATCAAGAGCCTATCTATCTCTGCCTTAAAAATATCCATTGACTTGGCCTCCACAGCCTTCTGTGGCAATGAATTCCCCAGATTCACCACCCTCTGACTAAAGAAATTCCTTCTCATCTCCTTCCTAAAGGTACGTCCTTTCATTCTGAGGCTGTGCCCTCTGGTCCTAGACTCTCCCACTAGTGGAAACATCCTCTCCACATCCACACTATCCAGGCCTTTCAACAATTCTGAAGCACGTTGGAACATCTTGCTTGGTGCAGTGTCGTTCACCACTTCTAATTAGATCCTGATTTTAAAATATTTACATCTTCAGGACATAGGAATATTTTAATAATTAGGTGTGTGCCCATTTACCCCTTTTACCCGTTCAACTTTAAAAAAAAAATGTTTAAAAACATTTGATGCCAGGGAGACACATTCTGGTACCGTTACTGTCACAGCTGACTTTAGCAGGTCACACTATCATAGCTTTTTAGCTAAAAAGCAGAAGTTATTAAGATAGGTGGTGAAAGGAACTTGTACATGAAGATCTAAAGCACCTCATAGCCAACAGCATTGCAATAAAACATGGTCCTGTGTATTAAATCGCTGATAAAATATCAGCTCATAAAATGCAGCATCTCCGTTAAACAAGAGGGGCTATTTTCATGACCTATTAAACATGACAAATAGAATGATTGACTTCAGGAACATTTATTACCCTTTGCAAGCAGCGGGATTGAGAAAGACGGTGGCTTTCTTCACCTTTGCAGTGATGGGCAAGGTCTGGTTTCCAAACTCCTGAACAGAAAGACAGGTAGGTTGTTAGAGAAAACAGACACACGACGGAAGTAAAACAGAAGGATGGCACAGAATAAGAAACCCATGTCACCACAGTATGGATTACTAGTCATCAATCTGGAATCCGGAGCTTGTACACAGGCTTTTCAAAGTGAGATTGAGGTTGAGACGGTGGCGCAGCGGTAGAATTGCTGCCTTACAGCGACTGCAGCGCCGGAGACCCGGGTTCGATCCCGACTACGGGTGCTGTCTGTACGGAGTTTGTACGTTCTCCCTGTGACCTGCGTGGGTTTTCTCTGAGATCTTCGGTTTCCTCCCACACTCCAAAGACGTGCAGGTTTGTAGGTTAATTGGCTCGGTATAAGTGTAAATTGTCCCTTGTGTGTGTAGGATAGTGTTAATGTGCGGGGATCGCTGGTCGACGCAGACTCGGTTGGCCGAAGGGCCTGTTTCCGCGCTGTATCTCTAAACTAAACTAAACCATACGTTCTATTCCAATACTCTGCTGAAAATCAAACTTAATTTGAACTGCAATATCAGCCTCAAGAAAAGTGCTATAAATAAGTGGAATTGAAAACCAGAAGTCACCTGTTACAGATGGTGTAAGGACATATGTCTTTTTTTAGTGTTATAGTTTTAGATTTTTAGAGATACAGAGTGGAAACAGGCCCTTCAGCCCATCGAGTCCGTGCCGATCAACAATCACCCCGAACGCTATTTCTATCCTACAGATTAGGGACAATTTACAGATTGCAATTAACCTGCAAATACGCACGTCTTTGGAGTGTGGGAAGAAACCGGAGTAATTGAAATCATGTATTGTCTTTCCACTGACTGGATAGCACGCAACAAATGCTTTTCACTGTACCTCGGTACACGTGACAATAAGGGGTTGACAAGGGGTTGGACAGGCTAGATGCAGGAAGATTATTCCCGATGTTGGGGAAGTCCAGAACAAGGGGTCACAGTTTAAGGATAAGAGGGAAGTCTTTTAGGAGCGGAATGAGAAAAACATTTTTCACACAGAGTGGTGAATCTGTGGAATTCTCTGCCACAGAAGGTAGTTGAGGCCAGTTCATTGGCTATATTTAAGAGGGAGTTAGATGTGGCCCTTGTGGCTAAAGGGATCAGGGGGTATGGGGAGAAGGCAGGTACAGGATACTGAGTTGGATGATCAGCCATGATCATATTGAATGGCGGTGCAGGCTCGAAGGGCCGAATGGCCTACTCCTGCACCTATTTTCTATGTTTCTATGTAATAAACTAATGGTTTACTTTGATTCCACTTTTGGAGCGTTCCGTTTCCGTATGATCTACAGCAGCCAGAGAGATGGTTGCTGGATGCTTCAGTTCAGCTGAATGCTACACAAGAGGCTGAGAACAGCGAACATTGGTTCTTACACGTGGCTAAACTAGTTCCTTTCCCCTCGCCCTCTCCACATAGGGTTCTTTCTTGTCAACCTTATGTGCCTTGGATGGCTATTCATTGCAACGTTGTGGAGAAAGTCATGTCTGTGCATTTTCCGGCTTGTCCTTGGCTACTGACTGTGTGGAGTTTGCACGTTCTCCCTATCACTGTGTGGGTTTCCTCCGGGTGCTCTGGTTTCCTCCCAGATCCCAACGGGATGCGGGTTTGTAAGTTAGTTGGCCCTCTGTAAATTGTGTATAAGATAGAACTAGTGTGTACTGGTGAACGTTGGTCAGCGCGGACTCGGTGGGCCGAAGGGCCTGTTTCCATGCTGCATCTCTAAATTAAAATCTAAAATAGAAGCCACATGATTTCCTTTGTACTGACTGGAGGTGACACTCTGCAGTAGTTTGGTTTGATCATATCGAGGCTAGTAGTCCGCGAGAAATTGTGTGAAGTTGACTTTGCCGTACCTGTGCTTCTTGACATGCCGCCCTGCGTAAGAGATTGTCCCTGAATTAAACATAAAAAGAGGGCAGTATGACAATCTTCAGACTCTTTCTTCATTATTAATAAACCTTTTTGTCATCTTTCAAATGTAACAAGAAATCTTCAGATAAAAATGTGCCGTAAGTTCATATTTTACTCCTAATTTCCTCCGTTTTATAACATTTTCCCTGTAATTTAACTTTCAAAATGCCGTCAATATTTTCTTTAATGAACTGCGGGATGGCTGGACTGTCATATGCTGAGAGAATGGAGCGACTGGGCTTGTATACTCTGGAGTTTAGAAGGATGAGAGGGGATCTTATTGAAACATATAAGATTATTAAGGGTTTGGACACGCTAGAGGCAGGAAACATGTTCCCGATGTTGGGGGAGTCCAGAACCAGGGGCCACAGTTTAAGAATAAGGGGTAAGCCATTTAGAACGGAGATGAGGAAACACTTTTTTACAGAGAGTGTTGTGAGTCTGTGGAATTCTCTGCCTTAGAGGGCAGTGGAGGCCAGTTCTCTGAATACTTTCAAGAGAGAGCTAGATAGGGCTCTTAAAGATAGCGGAGTCAGGGGATATGGGGAGAAGGCAGGAACGGGGTACTGATTGTGGATGATCAGCCATGCTCACATTGAATGGCGGTGCTGGCTCGAAGGGCCGAATGGCCTACTCCTGCATCTATTGTCTATTGATCGCTGGTCAACATGGACTCGGAGGGCCGACGGGCCTGTTTCCATGTGGTATCTCTGAACTTAAACAAAAAATAAACCAACTCATTAAGAATCTTGCATCTGTTGTACAATCCCTGTTTACCTCACTTCCATTCTCCCAACTTTATTTCACTGTCTAAAATAAACTACAACTGTAGCCTGTGGTAAGCCTCACTAAAATAGTCTCGTCATTCTCACCATGATGTTTATCTTTTCATCTCCACCACTAGAGGGCAATGACGGTTCCGTTCTCAAGAACATTAAGGTTTAGGTTTAAGAAGGAACTGCAGATGCTGGAAAATCGAAGGTAGACAAAAATGCTGGAGAAACTCAGCGGGTGCAGCAGCATCTATGGAGCAAAGGAAATAGGCGATGTGTAATCTACTATTCATACACTCTTGCATCCAAGTACGAGTGTGGCTATGTATGGTAAGATTTTTACTGAACTGTATGCAAGGAATTTCACTGTACCTAGGTACATGTGACAATGATGTACCATTTGACCACTGAGTAAAGCCCCTGTCCCACTTTCACGACCTAATTCGCGACCTCTGACGACCTTAAACAAATCAAGGTCGCGGTAACCTACGACCTCCTACGACTATGTGTACGGCCTCCTAAGACTATGTTGAGGACCTCCCAGGACTATGAAGACCTCCTTCGACCATGTTGAAGACTGTCTTCGACCATGTACGTTTTACTGCGGTTTGCAGTAGCCCTTTTGCTTCAGCAGCCTTTCAAGAAAGGCAGAAGGGGAAGAGCAAGGGTGAAGAGCAAGCACAAGAAGAGGTCTCAATGGGTGAATGGAGATGATGTGATGACTGGAAGAGAGTGGCGCTGGGCTTTGACAAAAGATGGGACTTTAAGCACACTTGTGGGGCAGTGGATGGCAAGCATGCCATTCTTGTCCCTGTCCCTGTACCCCTCATTTTCCTTTTCGTACAGGATGGTATTCTGCTGGAACCATTCCTCAAGGTCCCCCTCCTGCTGCCTGGTGAAGGTGTAGGGCATAACCTTGCTCCAGCCCTCCCTCACCACCAATGGGGCATCTGCCTCTGATGCTGTGTCGGACACAGGAGAAAGGGCTGCTTTGCTGCCTTCAAATGAGGCAGTGAAGGATGGGGTGGTGGTGGGGACAAATACTACCACCCTGGTCTCCTCCTCCAGGGGTCTCTCATGCAGGGCTACCTCCTCCTGCACTATCACCTCCTGTGGCATCACCTCCTGCCACTCCTCCTCCTGGGTGGGCAACACCTGCATGGACGTTTTTTTTTAGGGTTGTGCCCTCCCCCTGCGCTGCTGCCTTTTTGGTGCCATCTCTAAAAACACAAGTCTCCTCTCCAAAAAACTCTCCAGCTATGAATGTACATGCCTTGGAGTGACAGAGGTGACGTTCTGCTGTTTAAATTACCTTTTTTTCCCACTGACCTTTTTTTCACCCCGGAGCTATTACCTTCGACTGCCTCCGACCACCTACGACTAGCATCACGACCTACTACAACCTACCTACGACCTGGTGGCAACCACGCTGTGAGTATGAGTCAAGGGCAAACTCGGCAGAGGTCGTGAATCAGGTCGTGAAAGTGGGACAGAGACTTAACTCAGCGGGTCAGGCAGTACCCCCTGAATGTCTGAAGTGTCGCCTGTCCACGTTCTCCGGAGATGTTGCCTGACCCACTGAGGTACTCCAGCATTTTGCGTCTTTTATTTCTAGTATAACGTGATTGGGCAGCAAGCAAACATTATTCACTGTATCTCTGTACATTCCACAATAATGAACCAATACTAATGCTGCTGTAATCCCATGTCACTACTATTGTTGTGTACTACATATTACAGTGTAGTCTGACTGAGGGGAGTGACTGAAGACAACAGTTGTGTGAGACCAGAGTAAGGCCACCTCATATTCTGCTTACAACCCAAAAGACACAAAGATTGAATTCTCCAATTTTAGTTAACCTCTAACAAACCTCCCCTCCTCTCCATCGTCTCCCACCTCCCTTCTCCCCCAAACCCTCCCCTTTTATCCCACCTGGACATTCAAACTAGTGACTGTCAGGAAGGTGGAGCAGAATTCTTTATACATGAATCAGAAGAAGACTCTGGGCAGGAGGTTAGGAGCATATTCTCACCCATGCACTCAATGGGTCATAAGTTCATAAGTGATAGGAGCAGAATTAGGACATTCGGCCCATCAAGCCTACAAGCCTTCAATCATGGTGGCTCTATCTCTCCCTCCCAACCCCATTCTCCTGCCTTCTCCCCTTAACCCCTGACACCCGCACGAATCAAGAATCTATCTATCTCTGCCTTAAAAATATCCACTGACTTGGCCTCCACAGCCTTCTGTGGCAAAGAATTCCATAGATTCACCACCCTCTGACTAAAGAAATTCATCCTCATCTCCTTCCTAAAGCTGCACCATTTAATTCTGAGGCTGTGACCTGCTCTAGTCCGACTCTCCCACAGGTGGAAACACTCTCCACAGCCACTGTATGTTGCCCTGCCCCACTCCACCGCCTGTGTTCAGCTATTACTTGCCACTCTTTGTCCTGCCCCCCCCCTCTATTCCACCTTTCTTTGCCCTACAATCAGTCTGAAAGAGGGACGTCCCCTGTCCACGTTCTCCAGAGATGCTGCCTGACCCACTGAGTTACTCCAGCACTGTGTCTTTTTTTTTGTTGTAAACCAGCATCTGCAGTTCCCCGAGGTCCACAGGTTTCATTTAGGCTTTGGCACTGGGGGTGACATTTGCTGGTCCGGTGTCCGCGCGTTCCATACAACCCCGCGTTACGTACAGACAATAGACAACAGGTGCAGGAGTAGGCCATTTGGCCCTTCGAGCCAGCACCGCCATTCAATGTGATCATGGCTGATCATCCCCAATCAGTACCCCGTTCCTGCCTTCTCCCCATATCCCCTGACTCTGCTATTTTTAAGAGCCCTATCTAGCTCTCTCTTGAAAGCATCCAGAGAACCTGCCTCCACCGCCCTCTGAGGCAGAGAATTCCACAGACTCACAACTCTCTGTGAGAAAAAGTGTTTCCTCGTCTCCGTTCTAAATGGCTTACTCCTTATTCTTAAACTGTGGGCCCTGGTTCTGGACTCCCCCAACATCGGGAACATGTTTCCTGCCTCTAGCGTGTCCAAGCCCTTAACAATCTTATATGTTTCAATGAGATCCCCTCTCATCCTTCTAAACTCCAGAGTGTACAAGCCCAGCTGCTCCATTCTCTCAGCATATGACAGTCCCGCCATCCCGGGAATTAACGTTGTAAACCTACGCTGCACTCCCTCAATAGCAAGAATGTCCTTCCTCAAATTAGGGGACAGAAACTGCACCCAATACTCCAGGTGTGGTCTCACTAGGTGTTTAAGAAGGAACTGCAGATGCTGTTGTACAGTTCCCCGCGTTACGTACAATCCACGCGTTGCCTACAGTCCCCGCAGGCAGTGAAGAAAGCGAATGGTATGTTGGCTTTCATAGCAAGAGGATTTGAGTATAGGAGCAGGGAGGTTCTACTGCAGTTGTACAGGGTCTTGGTGAGACCACACCTGGAGTATTGCGTACAGTTTTGGTCTCCTAATCTGAGGAAGGATATTATAGCCATAGAGGGAGTACAGAGAAGGTTCACCAGACTGATTCCTAGGATGGCAGGACTTTCATATGAAGAAAGAAGGAGAGAAGGCAGGTACGGGATACTGAGTTGGATGATCAGCCATGATCATATTGAATGGCGGTGCAGGCTCGAAGGGCCGAATGGCCTACTCCTGCACCTATTGTCTATGTTACGTACAACCCATCCCAGCCCAGTACCGGTGTCGCCCATGTAACCAGCTCCCGGCCCATCCCAGCCCGCCGGCCGCCAACGTTGATTTCTTCCAGTGACGGCGGACGGTCTTGAGCAGCGACAGCGCCATTGTCCCCCCGCACCGGAACCGGAACCCGAACCCGAACCGGCCCGCTAACCCGTCCCCCAGTCCCCGGCACCGAGAACCCGTCCGGCGCGGAAACACGTCCGGCGAAGACCCGCCACCACCAACACGCGTTCCCTCCCCCCCCCCCCCTCAGATACAGACCTAAAACAAGCAACAAAGTGCTGGGAGTAACTCAGCGGGACAGACAGACAGACAGACAGACAGACACAGACAGACACAGACAGACACAGACAGACAGACAGACAGACACAGACAGACACAGACAGACAGAGACAGACAGACAGAGACAGGCAGGCAGACAGACAGACAGACAGAGAAACAGACAGACAGACAGACACAGACAGACACAGACAGACACAGACAGACAGACAGAGGCAGGCAGAGACAGACAGACAGAGACAGGCAGGCAGACAGACAGACAGACAGAGAAACAGACACACAGACAGACACAGACAGACACAGACAGACAGACAGAGGCAGGCAGAGACAGACAGACAGAGACAGGCAGACAGACAGGCAGACAGACAGAGAAACAGACAGACAGACAGACACAGACAGACAGACAGAGGCAGGCAGAGACAGACAGACAGAGACAGGCAGGCAGACAGGCAGACAGACAGAGAAACAGACAGACAGACAGACACAGACAGACACAGACAGACACAGACAGACAGACAGAGGCAGGCAGAGACAGACAGACACAGACAGGCAGGCAGACAGACAGACAGACAGACAGACAGACAGACAGACACAGACAGACACAGACAGACACAGACAGACAGACAGAGGCAGACAGAGACAGACAGACAGAGACAGGCAGGCAGACAGACAGACAGACAGAGAAACAGACAGACAGACAGACAGAGACAGGCAGGCAGACAGACAGACAGACAGAGAAACAGACAGACAGGCAGACAGACAGACAGCATCTCTGGAGAACATCTCTGCTGATGTTTTGGGTCGGGACCCTTCTTCAGACTGATTGTAGTAGGGAGGAGAAAGGTTGGAAAAGAGATGTGGTCTTTATCTGAATGTTGTAGGAAGGAACCAGATGCTGGATTTATATTAATTATACCCCCAGAGATAGACACAGAATGTTGGATTAACTCATTGGGTCAGGCAGTATCTCGAGGAATGGGTGTCTGAAGAAGGGTCTCATCGCAGTGATGCTGCCAGCCTGTCCAGCTGAGTTACTCCAGTATTTTGTGTCTATCTTTGGTTTAAACCAGCATCTGGTTTCTTCCTACAACATTCAGATAAAGTCATGACTTCTGAGCTTTCTCCTCCCTACTGCAATCAGTCTGAAGAAGGGTCCCGACCCAGAATGTGAGGAACAAAAATGATTAAAACACCCTCGCCCTTGACAACGCACTGATAACAGCATACACAAGCACCTACAGCCGCAAGAAACTGCCGACGCGACAAGAAAGTAAAATGTGGATCATGGGTCATGTGAGGAAGGGGTTAATAGGGATAATGATTTAAACTAAGGACCCTGAGAAATAGCTGAGAGAAGACACACAGGAGGGTGATGATGATCTCTCAGCACCAACACCCGACAACGCTCGACTAGATAATAACCGCAAGAACAGATAGTAACATTTCAAGGGTGAGAGTCAGAAGATAGCCCCAGTCAGGCAAGAACTAGGGGTAAAGGGCATGAAGTACTCTGTACTGCGCATGAGTAATGAGATAAATGAATATTGCAAACATGCCCAGCATGACAAGATGTCTCATTTAAATGCACATGCGATGTATGATCTGGGAGGTACCCGGGGCGTTGCGGGGCGTTCCGGTTAGATTGTGCACCTCAGTGCTCTGATTGGAAGGAGCCCGAAGGGGAGGAACTAAAGGTGTAACCATTGTACAATGGTGTGAATAAAAGAGAGTGACTTTCCTGGTCTCGGTGTGTCTCGGTCAAGGAGAGACACCCGGGGGCTGCAGACTCGTAAATAAAGGAATTTCTTGTTTCCACGATTGTCTCTGGCATCGTGATTGTGAGCACTCACATTTACATCTCACAAGCTTGGGGGCTCGTCCGGGATCGCCACTCCGGCTGGCTGGCGGCAGTATACGGAAGAAGGGACGGTGCACCCCGCTGAGTTCAGCGGTCTCAAGGCTCCTTGCTTGCCGTCAGCGGTTTGAGCGAGTGATATCCAGACAAAGAGACTCTGGAAACAAGAGGGGGCTAGTATCCGGAATAAGGAAGGGATCAATCGAGCAATTCCTGTGCACAGGACCCGGGTAAGAACATTGACTATTAAGTATTTCTCGGGCGATTGGGTTAAGACCTTGTGGTTACCGCCCTGAAGAATTCAGGGGTCTGTACGGGCAAGGCAGGTATTCTGTCGGACGGGAGAGGTCAGACAGGGATAAACATGGTGTTAAGGTAAAGGGACCGAGGGAAGAGGGTCCTCACATTTCGCCCAATAGTCCGTTGGGGCAAATGTTGCAATCTTGGGGAGAAGGAAGCACCGGGGGTAAGAAAAAGGAGGGAGATAAGAATTATATAAATGATAATTTTGAAATTTTAATACATGTAAAAGATGTTGCATTTATTTGAAGTAAAAATGGAACGAATGTGATTTGTGTAAAAACCGGTTTGGAATGAAAAAGGAAGTTTATATATGTGATAATTATTTTGTTTATTGTATTTGTAGACCACATTGTAAGAGTAAGTAAGTAAGTAAGTAAGTTTTATTAGAATCAAAAATGTCCACTGTAGGTAGGTGTATGTTCCTTTAAATAAATTAGGTCATGGTGAAAGGCGACGAACAGCTGTAAGATAACGATTAACTGTTTGTATCCTCGTAACCTAGAAGGGGAAGTTGTTAAATCAGCTTTTGGTTTTTCTGATGTTCTTTTAGATTTCTAGTCAGTAAAGTTAATTTGGAAAATTGTTACTAGTGCTGGGAATTGGACATTTAAAATAGTGGTGAATATGGATTGAAATAATTGGAAATAAGTTAATTGGTAAACATTCAAGTTTAGAAAGAAAGGAGAGAGAGGCAGTTAGGAGATAACAGAAGTAGGAAACGACAGGCGTGAAAGTAATAAAGCAGGAGGAGTCAGTGGAAGATTTTAAAAGAAAGGTGAATGAATTTGCAAGGAGGCTAGAATATTTGAGAAGCAAGAAATTGAGTTTAGAATAAGAAAGAAGGCATACCAGAAAGGATTAAAGTGGGAAGCATAGGGATAAAGTGATGAGACTGCTTTAAAGAGAAAAGAGACGGACAGACACAGATTATCCCTTGGGGCACCCATAAACTGAGAGGGCTAAAAAAATACCTCACCCTATATCCCTGATGGTGGAGGAAATGGATTAGGGCTTTGGAGGAGGAGAACGTGGGACGATTATTGACCATGGAAGATTTGAAGGCACTGTTGGTAAAAGTGATGGGAACCACTAAAGTGACAGAACTACTGAAGATGGATGGTATAAACTGATGCGAACAATGTAACAAGCAATGGCATACTGTTTGACACAGTCAGGCAGAGGGTATGGCAGGCCCTCAGACAATGTTACCCACTTAAGGGGAACCCCAAGGAACAAAGGGGAGTTACACAAGGAGAGGCAAATAATGTAGCCTATCTGGAAAACCAGCTGAAAAGGTGGAGAGTTGAAAATGAACAAGAAATAGAAGGCAACCAGTTAATGAACATTATATTATGAACTACTGTGGTGGATGTCATTCTTCTTAAAGTCAAGCAGATTGGAGGAGGTGGTGGGATTGTCATTAATTTCCCACCCCCGATTCAGCGAACAGTTGGTCTCTGCGGTCGAGAAATATCGCAAAGATAGGAAAAAGACTTGCAAACCAGCAGGAGGAGCTGTTGTCAATAAACAACGGACCTGGTTGAAATGACTGAAATAAGTGAGTCCTATGACGGAACCAAGCAGGGCCAGAGAATTACATGCCAATAATAAATGTCTTTGGGGAACGTTTCCTCAAAAAGTTCTATCAGGAGTGAAATTAATCTGGATATAAGCCCTAGCAGGACTGGGGTCCCCAAGAGAGAAAGGGATTTAAAGGAGGATGTCAAGAAAGGCTATGATTATTTGATGATGTGGATGATTAGTTGGATTGTTCCACAAGTGAAAAGCAATGTAAGAGAGAGAGAGAGATTTAAAAAAAAAAAACTTCAGAATGTAGGACAGAGGATGATAACCTTGGGGAAAGGCAGGATATAGTTCAGACTAGATTGGAAAATATGTTGAAATTGTATGGTGAAACGGAGACCAAAAGCTAGCAGTACATGTCAAGCACATAAGAAGGTAAATTAAAGTGCAGACAAAGCAGCCAGAACAGCATCTGGAAGATGATAAGATGTTGTTATGTCTAGGGTAAGTCTGAATCGATTTAGGTATGAGCCCTGTAGTGTCGTTTATGATGAATAAGGTAATTAAGAGGTTTGGTAGACCTACAGAAATCAGCTTTGACAACGGATTGTTTTCATTTAGGGAGTAGCCAAGTTGGCGATAAAGACCCTTAGAGTAAAATACACATTTGGGTATGTAACACCTGCAGTCACAGGCATGGTGGAAAGAATAAATGGAACATTGAAGGTTAATATAAATAAGATTTGGGTAATTACAAAGTTGAATTGGATCGATGCCCTGCCATTGGCACTGAAGAGATGTTGCATGCAAACTAACCGAGCAGGTGGCACAATGGAGAGGTCCCTACAAGAGACCGAGTTTGGAACAGTTAAAGATAGAATTTAAAAAGTATATGAAACAGTTAATTATGATATACAAGTCTATTTATGAACAGGTAAAGTAAAAGCTGTTGGAGGTGGACCAGGAGGAAGGACCCTTTAAACCTGAAGATAAGGTGTATGTATGAGTTTTCTAAACCACCGACCGATGTTCAGGTAGAAGGTTGATATACCTGGTACCATTTCAATAATTACATGAGGGCTGTCCCGCAGGTACGAATAGATAATAGCCCTGAGGTAAGTGAACAGGACGACAAAGATGTGAGAAAAGAGTAGAGTTTTAACAAGAACGTTGTTTGACATCAGTGGTGGGCAAAATAATGGAAAGGATACTTAAGACAATATATAAGAATTTGGATAAATAGGGTAGGATTAGGAAGAATTAGCATGGATTTGTGATTGTGATGTTTGACTAATCTTGAATTTTTTGAAAAGGTTATTAGGAAAATTGATGAGGGTAAAGTGATGGATGTTGTCTAGATTAACTTCAGTAAGGCCTTTGACAAGGTTCAATAAGGAAATAAGGTTGGTTAAGAAGGGTTAGTAAGGAATAGCAAGATGGATTAGAAAGTGGCTGTATGGGAGATGTCAGAGAGCAATGGTGGATGGATGTTTGTCAGGTTGGAGGTCAGTGACTAGAGGGGTACCTCGGGGATGTGTGTTGGGTCCACTGTTGTTTGTCATGTGAATCAATAATCTGGATGTTGGTGTGGTAAAATAGATTAATAAGTATGTAGATGATACTAAGATAGGTGGTGTTGTGAATAATGAAGTCGATTTTAAAAGTGTACAGAGAGATTTAGGTCATTTGGAAGAGTGGGTTGAAACATGACAGATGGGTTTAATGTTGATAAGTGTGAGGTGATACATCTTGGCAGGACAAATCAAAATTGGACGTACATGGTAAATTATTGTGAATTGAGGAATGAAGTTGAACAGAGGGATCTAGGAATAACTGTGCATAGTTCCCTGAAAGTGGAATCTCATGTAGATAGGATGGTAAAGAAAGATTTTGGTGTGTTGGCCTTTATAAATCAGAGCATTGTGTATAGAAGTTGGGTTGTAATGTTAAATTGTACAAGGTATTGGTGAGGTCAATTGTGGAGTATGGTGTATAATTTTGGTAGGCATAATTATAGGAAAAAGGTCAACAAAATAGAGAGAGTACAGAGGAGATCAATTAGAATGTTGACTGGGTTTCAGCAACTAAGACACAGAGAAAGGTTGAACAAGTTAGGTCTTTATTATTTGGGAAAGATAGAAGGAATACCCACCATAGAGGGTAGTGATGTTTTCTTAAGGAACTATTTACTGGCAGTATCTCGTTCTATTACAGAATTAAAAACCAAGGGGCTGCTGGCACAGAGTCCCCATCTCGACTTTCCAATCCATTCTGTGAAAGCGGGGGACTGGGACCTTGTAAAATCATGGAAGGAAGAAAAGTTGCAACCCCGTTGGACTGGTCCATATTTGGTACTATTGACCACGGAAACAGCAGTGCGGACAAAAGAAAAAGGGTGGACACACGCAGTGCGAATAAAGGGACCGGTGGAACCTCCGGCTGAGGAGGAGTGGACAGTAAGATAAGGAAAGAAACCACTGACTCTGATCTTTGAGAAAGAGCGATTGAAATAAGAGATAAAATGCAGTGCTAATGACGGTGATCACTGTAAGTAAATGTATGGACAGTTGTGATAAATGTTACCACCCCATCGGGTATGGCGAACAAACCAGAAGGTCCTTTACCTATCGTTCTTATGTACATGACTCCTGTTATTCTCATAGAACGAGAATTGGAGCAGAAGGGGTTTGAAATTGGGGTTTAATCAGGAAATGCGTAGCAAGAGAAAAAGGGTGGATAGTGAGGAACAAGATGATTAAAACACCTTCGTCCTTGACAACGCACTGATAACAGCATACACAAGCACCTACAGCCGCAAGAAACTGCCGTCCGCGACAAGAAAGTAAAATGTGGATCATGGGTCACGTGAGGAAGGGGTTAATAGGGATAATGATTTAAACTAAGGACCCTGAGAAATAGCTGAGAGTAGACACACAGGAGGGTGATGATGATCTCTCAGCACCAACACCCGACAACGCTCGACTAGATAATAACCGCAAGAACAGATCGTGACATTTCAAGGGTGAGAGTCAGAAGATAGCCCCAGTCAGGCAAGAACTAGGGGTAAAGGGCATGAAGTACTCTGTACTGCGCTTGCGTAATGAGATAAATGAATATTGCAAACACGCCCAGCATGACAAGATGTCTCATTTAAATGCACATGCGACGTATGATCTGGGAATACCCTGGGTGTTGCGGGGCGTTCTGGTTAGATTGTGCACCTCAGTGCTCTGATTGGAAGGAGCCCGAAGGGGAGGAACTAAAGGTGTAAACCATTGTAAAATGGTGTGAATAAAAGAGAGTGACTTTCCTGGTCTCGGTGTGTCTCGGTCAAGGAGAGACACCCAGGGGCTGCAGACTCGTAAATAAAGGAATTTCTTGTTTCCACGATTGTCTCTGGCATCGTGATTGTGAGCACTCACATTTACATCTCACACAGAACATCACCAGAGATGATGCCCGTCTGTCCCGCTGTCTTTCTTTGTGTAAACCACCATCTGCAGTTCCTTGTTTCTAAAGATACAGACCCAGCATCTTAAACTCCCAGGAAGACACCAGATCCCAACTTACTCCTTGAATGCATTCATAAATGCATTAATTTACAGCTGATAATATATATATATAAAATATATGAGCTGTCATCATTTATAAGAATCTATAATCATATGTTTGCAGGAAAATATTCTCAGCACCTTTTGTTTCGTGATGAACGAGATTACTAAACAAACAATGATTCTTCCGAAGACATGCCGGCATTTTAACACCTTCAAACTCGCAATCTAATTGTCATATGTAGTGACAATGGTGGCATTCTTACTGCAGCAGTGTTAGAGGTGTGTAAACACAATACACAGAGATAATATGTAATAAATAAAAAATCAATAATAGGGCAAAAAAGCTGGTCCTTTACAGTCTTTATTAATATGTTCATATTCATTTTCACATAACATGTGGAATCAAGGGATATGGGGAGAAGGCAGACACGGGTTATTGATTGGGGACGATCAGCCATGGTCACAATGAATGGCCTCCTCCTGCACCTATGTTTCTATGTTTCTATGTAGAGCACCAGAAATAGGAAGCTCTACAAATAATAGAATGTAAATCAGTACAACACAAGATGCCCTTCGGCCCACCATATCCATGCTGAACATTTAGCCAAGTTAAACTAACCCCCTCTGCCTACCCGTGATCCATATCCCTCCATTCCCTGCATGTCCAAGCATCTTAAAACACTTCTGCCTCCACCACCACCCCTGGCAACACTTCCCAGGCGCCTACAATCTTGTGAGCTAAAAAAAACTTGCCCCTCCCATCACCTTTAAACGTTGTCCCTTTCACCTTAAAGACTTTGCCATTTCCACCCTGGGAAAAAAAATATTCTCACTGTCTACCTTATCTGTGCCTCCCATAATTTTATATACTTCTATGAGCTCTCCCCTCAATCTCCAACATTTCAGAGGAAACTTCTCCTCAGAAAGCCTCCACATCCTTCCAGCAATGGGACGGCCAGAACTGCGCACGATATTCCAAATGCAGCCGAACCAAAGTCCTATTAAAGTGCCTCACGACTTCCTGACTCTTGTACTCAATGCCCCAACTGACATAAAGGCAAGCCTACCAACTGGATTGATCCACTTTCACTGCAGTTAGTCTTTCTTGCTTGTCCTCTTTGTTAACTTTTCATCCATCAAGGATCTCAACTGCAGAATTCCACGCTAAACTCCAGCAAGAACGTTCTTGACAAAGCCTTGCATTAGGTATTCAGTTGGTATCTCAGCCATGGGCACCACGAGATTTTCTTTTTGGTCTCAGATCACTTCCACTCTCACAACCGGTTTCTGTCATGTATTATACAGAACAACTTCTGAATTCCCATTTCTATCCCTCTCTTTGCCCTTTTTTCTTTACTTCTCCTCTGAACGTTCATTTTCACTTGTCTTATGCTTCTTTTTTTTTAAATATTAATTTTATTACAAGCAATTGCACAAGGAGAAAGTAATCGACATAACAATTATACAATCTTCGTACAGCTTCAGTTTTAACATTTTATAAAGAATTAAGTGAATCGGAAAAAAGAAAAAATGAAAGAAGGGAAAGGAAGAAAGATAAGAAAAAGAGAGAAGAAAAACCCCTGAACTAACGAAGAAGTGAAAAAAAAGGCGGATATATATGCCACTCCCCTTCCCTACACCCGCTCACCCGACCCTGTCTTATATTTCCTTCTCTATGTTCCTCTCTGGTTACGTCACCCACAGAACAATGGTTTAAATTTCCCACCATTCTCTCTCGTGTGACTGTCCCAAGACTGTAGTTGAACCGTCTCTATGTTAAACGCCTCCCATTCTTCAGTTAGTTCTTCCTGCTGTGCCAAGATTCCTATATTACACAAACAAAATCTGTTCACACCGTCAGAGTCAGGCTAAACGCAAATTGGAGGAACAGCATCTCATATTTCGCTTGGGCAGCTTACAGCCCACTGGTATGCATATTGAGTGAGGTCTCGACTCGAAACGTCACCCATTCCTTCTCTCCAGAGATGCTGCCTGTCCCGCTGTGTTACTCCACCTTTCTGTGTCTACGGTATGAATATTGATTTCTCTAACTTCAAGTAACCTCAGCATTCCCTCTCTCCCAATTCCTCCCCCACCCGAGTAGCACCAGCTCCTCGTTTTCACCCAACAAACAGCAAGTCTGAAAAGGGTCTCGACCCGAAACGTCACCCATTCCTTCTCTCCACAGATGCTGCCCGTCCCGCTGAGTTACACCAGCATGTTGTGGAGTAACAGCTAACAATAGCCTATTTCCTTTATCATCATTACTTTTTCTCATATCTTTCATGCATTGTTCTATATCCCTCTACATCATCGTCTATATTTCTCGTTTCCCTTTCCCATGACTTTCAGTCCGAAGAAGGGTCTCGACCCAGAAACGTCACCCATTCCTACTCTCCAGAGATGCTGCCTGTCCTGCTGAGCTACTCCAGCTATTTGTGTCTATCTTCACATCCCTTTGAAAATGTCCTTTCTACACCTAGAAGAGATAAGACTCCTCCTAGCAGGTAAACCAGATCACTTCCACCTGACGTGGTCTGCATTTATAGAATTATTACAAATATAGGGTGCAAAGGTACCTTAAAAAAAATTGAGGTCAGGTAATGGGGGGATGATAGTTGAAGAGTTGGTATGTCCCATTTGCGTAATGCCCATAAAAAATATTTGTTTCTCTCTTTTTCCTCTTTCTCTTTCTCCTTCTTTTCTAGGGTCTATTTCTTAACTCTTTTTCTTTTGTTTTTAATTTTGTTCTTATAGGGTCTTCGTCCTTTTATGTTGTCACATTTTCTACACTCTCACTTTTCCCTTCACTTTCTTCTTTCTTTCAATCTTATCCTTTCCTTTTACTAGTGTAAAAAACAAACGGAGTACATTAATTGTAAGAAGACATAAGTGACGAGTACTAATGTATGTGGTTGTAATGTAATGCACTTCTAATAAATATATATATATATTTTTTTAATTTAAAAAAAAAGAAAATGTCCTTTCTCTGGACGGTGACTCCGGGCTGTCAAAGCCGCCACAGCCAGACATAAAATCAGCTTTTTTTTCCACGAGTAGTAGCTCTACTCAATAACCAAAAATCCGTAGCCTCCTTTTGCTCTGGTATTTTATTTAATTCACATGTTTTATCGATAATGTTTTATTATTAATGTTTTATGTGTCATTCCCAACTGTCACGGTATGGCATGTTGTCGCTTGCGGGCGGAGCACCAAGGCAAATTCCTTGTATGTGAATACTTGTCCAATAAACTTATTCATTCATTCATTCATTCGTTCGTTCTCATTGCTGTTCCAAATATTATGTTTCCTAAACCATCCTGCATCAGTATATTAGACCATTCTGAGACTTTATCAGCAGCTTTGTGTGAGACACCCGCACTTAAACGAGATGTTAAGGTGTGAGGAGAAAGATATAATAGGAACCTGAGAGACGAGGAAACACTTTTTTCTCACAGAGAGTGGTGAGTCTGTGGAATTCTCTGCCTCAGAGGGCGGTGGAGGCAGGTCCTCTGGATGCTTTCAAGCGAGAGTTAGATAGGGCTCTTAAAAATTGCGGAGTCAGGGGATATGGAGAGAAGGCAGGAACGGGGTACTGACTGGGGATGATCAGCCATGATCACATTGAATGGCCGAATGGCCTACTCCTGCACCAATTGTCTATTGAGAGGCAAGCTTTCCACACAGAGGTTGGTGGGTATATAGAACAAGCTGGCTGAGGATGTACATGAGGCAGGTACTAACTACAACAACATTTGGACAGGTACATGGATAGGAAAGGTTTAGAGGGTTATGGGCCAAATGTGGCCAGATGGGACATCTTGTTCGCACGGGTGAGATGTGCCAAAGGACCTGTTTCCGTGTTGTATGACTATCTGTGCAGAAATCCTGTACATGTGCAGTAATAATGTGCCTCTCCCTTTCAGAGGTCCATGGGTTCGAATCCCACTTCTGACACCATGTAAAGATGTGTCATAACGCACTGCTTCTTTACTTCTGTTTATTCATACTACACATTATACACATAGGTTTCTGCCCTAGCTGTCCGTGGTCTGTCACCGGAACCAGAGAGAGAGAACTGGGTGGGAAGTTGTAATTATAATGATGATGTGGGGTGTGGTTAGTAGTGGTGAGGTCACTATGTTAAAGGTACATGCACATGTCATCTACACATGGACGGTTGAAGTAGTTTGGTTTAGTTTAGACATACAGTGCAGATACAGGAAATCGAGCCCACCGACTCCACACCAACCAGCGATCCCCGCACACTAACACTATCCTACACACACTGGGGACAATTTTACATTTACACCAAGCCAATTAACCTACTAACCCTGTACGTCTTTGGAACGTGGAGGAAACCGAAGATCTCGGGGAAAACGCACGCGGTCAGGGGAAGAACGTTCAAACTCCGTACAGACAGCACCCGTAGTCGGGATGGAACCTGGGACTCTGGCGCTGTAAGGCAGCAACTCTACCGCTGCGCCAATGTGCCGCGTCTTAGTAGGTGTGGACAAAAGTGCTGGAGAAACTCAGCGGGTGAGGCAGCATCTATGGAGCGAAGGAAACGGGCGACGTTTCGGGTCGAGACCCTTCTTCAGACTGAAAGTTGTGATTTGCGGTGGCCCCTTATGACATTGATAAGAGAGGCTGCACGGTGACAGGTCTGCATTCGATGGGGCATGGGTTGATACAACTTTACAATGCCCCGCACCAGCTTTTTTTTTGGGGGGGGGGGGGAAAGGGTTCGCATTTCGCCCTCAAGCGCTTTTGGACAACTTTACAGAAAAGTTGAATGGTTTTCAAATGCTTTCTAGTCAACATTGTTCCCGATGTTGGGGAAGTCCAGGACAAGGGGTCACAGCTTAAGGATAAGGGGGAAATCCTTTAGACCGAGATGTGGAAAAACGTTTTCACACAGAGAGTGGTGAATCTCTGGAACTCTCTGCCACAGAGGGTAGTTGAGGCCAGTTCATTGGCTATATTTAAGAGGGAGTTAGATGTGGCCCTTGTGGCTAAGGGGATCAGGGGGTATGGAGAGAAGGCAGGTACGGGATACTGAGTTGGATGATCAGCCATGATCATATTGAATGGCGGTGCAGGCTCGAAGGGCCGAATGGCCTTCTCCTGCATCTATTTTCCATGTATCTATGTATCTATGTAAGAGAAACTGAGCGGGTGCAGCAGCATCTATGGAGCGAAAGGAAATAGGCAACGTTTCGACCCGAAACCCTGAAGGAAATAGGCAACGTTTCGGGCAGAAACCCGGAAGGGTTTCGGCCCGAAACGTTGCCTATTTCCTTCGCTCCATAGATGCTGCCGCACCCGCTGAGTTCTCCAGCACTTTTGTCTACCTTCGATTTTCCAGCATCTGCAGTTCCTTCTTAAACGCTTTCTAGTCAAGCCTGTTGCTTAGTAACTCTTCACCAAATCTAATGCGATTACAAGCTAATCTCTCCCTCTGAACTGTAACAGGATAGACTTCCTTTATTTCCAGTGAACAAGTGCTTTTTTTGTTTGGCCATTAGAGAAAGCCTTCGCTAAGAGAGCCTCTTACCTGAGCCTCATTAAGAGGCATTACTCTGCTTCAATTAGCCAGGTACAGTGGCACCTTTCTTTGAATTTGACCAGTTGGAAATGGAGTTTGAAAGCCCGTTATTCGGACATTCTGGACATTTTTGTCGATTGTTTGATGATTTAGACATAGACAATAGGTGCAGGAGAAGGCCATTCTGCCCCTCCAGCCAGCACCGCCATTCAATGTGATCATGGCTGATCATCCATAATCAATACCCATTCCTGCCTTCTCCCCATATCCCCTGACTCCGCTAATTTTAAGAGCCCTATCTAGCTCTCTCTTGAAAGCATCCAGAGAACCGGCCTCCACCGCGCTCTGAGGCAGACAATTCCACAGCTCTCTGTGTGAAAATGTTTTTCCTCATCTTCGTTCTAAATGGCTTACCCCTTATTTTTAATTTGTGTTCCACCACCCCCTCATTGCAGTTCTGCTAATCCTTCTGCCATCCATATGCACAATAGCTTAATATCTCAAAACGCTAGGTGGTGCAAGTTGGAGTTAAGAGTGTATATTTGTTATACGGACCAGATTTGAACTGCAACAATGACATTCCCACTTGCTGCACCTTTAGACAATAGACGATAGACGATAGGTGCAGGAGTAGGCATTCGGCCCTTCGAGCCAGAACCGCCATTCAATGTGATCATGGCTGATCATCCCCAATCAGTACCCCGTTCCTGCCTTCTCCCCATATCCCCTGAACTCCGCTATCTTTAAGAGCCCTATCTAGCTCTCTCTTGAAAGTATCCAGAGAACCGGCTTCCACCGCCCTCTGAGGCAGAGAATTCCACAGACTCACAACACTCTCTGTGAGAAAAAGTGTTTCCTCGTCTCTGTTCTCAATGGCTTACTCCTTGTTTACAAAAACAACAAATTATCAGTTCTTCAAAGTAAATGATCATTATGGTGCAAAAACCAAAGTTGTTGTTTGGTGCCAAGGTCAGGTTGTGCAGGGTGGTTCAAGGTCTGATGAAGGGTCCCAACCTGAAACGTCACCCATTCCTTCTATCTAGGGATCCTGCTGCCTGAGACGTTGAGCGACTCCAGAACTCTGTGTCTATCTCTGGTTCAAGAAGGTGATGGATAATGGGGGTGGGGACACTGTTCTTGAAGCTGGTGGCCACGGTTCTCATGCTCCTGTACCTCCTCCCCGATGGCAGCAGCGAGAAGAGAGTGTGGCCAGGGAGGCGAAAGCCTTTGATGATATCTTGATAGCGGACATCTTGAGGCAGCGCTTATGGAGTAAACACCTTCGACGATGACGAGGCCAGTGCCCGTGATGGACCGGAAGGGGCCACAGTCTTAGAATAAAGGGGAGGCCATTTAAGACTGAGGTGAGAAAAAACTTTTTCACCCAGAGAGTTGTGAATTTGTGGAATTCCCTGCCACAGAGGGCAGTGGAGGCCAAGTCACTGGATGGATTTAAGAGGGAGTTAGATAGAGCTCTAGGGGCTGGAGGAATCAAGGGATATGGGGAGAAGGCAGGCACGGGTTATTGATAGGGGACGATCAATATCAGCCATGATCACTTGAATGGCGGTGCTGGCTCGAAGGCCGAATGGCCTCCTCCTGCACCTATTTTCTATGTTTTTATGGAAGTGTCCACCATTTTCTGCAGCCTCCTTCGTTCTTGGACGTCCGTGTGACCGAACCAGGTCGTGGTGCAACCGGTCAATATGCTCTCTACTGCACACCTGTACGGGTTCCATAGAGTAACTCAGCGGGACAGGCAACGTCTCTGGAAAGAAGGAATGGGTGACATTTCGGGTCGAGACCCTTCTTCAGACTTAGGTCTGAACACAAACTGTCGCCCATTCCTTCTCTGCAGAGATGCTGCCTGTCCCTCTGAGTTACTCCAGCATTTTGTGCCTATCTTCGGTGTAAACCAGCACCTGCAGTTCCTTCTTACACTGTCAATCGTGTACTCGGCGACAAGCCGAATCTTCATAATCTTCCAAAGGAATTAGAAAACATAGAAACATAGACAATAGGTGCAGGAGTAGGCCATTCGGCTCTTCGAGCCTGCACCGCCATTCAATATGATCATGGCTGATCATCCAACTCAGTATCCCGTACCTGCCTTCTCTCCATACCCCCTGATCCCTTTAGCCACAAGGGCCACATCTAACT